>JAMBUN010000052.1:0-293447 GCA_030271035.1 Microascus cirrosus
CCTTCCCGTTTGGGGTGGGCCCCCCCCCCCCCCCCCCCCGGGGCCCACTGCAATCCACGACTCTACTGATAGCTAAGCTGGAGGAGATGCGGTTTCCTCTCCTTTAGGTCAAGGATCATCTGCCCGAACAGCCCATTCACCCACGCGAACCTGCGTCCGTCAGCTCTCCGTAGTCTAACGACATCTTGACTAACTCACCATGATCTGGTCCACTTCTTCTGATCGTGAGAATCAATCGACTCGTGTATCAACCCCAGCCCGTCCGTCGACGATAGTAGCTGCCGAATCCCTGTCTCGATCTCGTCATCGTCGTCCGACGTCAGGAGCTGCACGATGAGCCCCATGGGCCACGCCTTGCCCGGGCCAATGTGTGGTCCACCGGTAGCGTTGAGGACGGGCCCGAACATGAAGTAAGGGTTCACTGTGCTCAGAACGAATCGCCTCGTGTTCTGATAGACTTCATCGTCCCTATCAAGGTAGCCTAGCATCGGCGCGCTGAGCAAACTCGGGATGTTCGCGTCGTCCTGCCTGTCGTCAGTTGCGCTGCTTCCGGTTGTTCGCAAATTCGTTTTACGGCGCACCATGAGATTCTGGCTTCCATACCCGTCCACCTCGTACGCATATATCTCCCCAAATTCTCTGTGCTCGACGCGCCCGTACTTCTCGATCCCGCCTTTGACCACCTCTGCCAAACCCCTCATCTTTTCCGCCGCCTCTTCGTCTATGTTCTCCATGATGCCTGCACACGAGTCAAGATACCGCGCAAACATCATATTCGCTGGTATGAATAGCTGGAACACGCATGCATCATCCGATGGCCGGAAGAAGCTCCTCACGATCCCCGTATCGCTCCTTACTGGAGACCCCGCACCCTCGTTCGACGTCGTCTCTGATGCCTTAGTCGTCTGACGCTCGAACAGGAACGGCGATCTATTCAATGTGCCATCCGCCGCGTACGTGCCCTTGAGAAGATCTGACGTTGTATTCATGATGACATCCACAGCATCGCTCCACCCCTGCCTTCGGAAGAAAGCAATATCGCCTGTCTGAGTGAAGTAGTCGTGCGAGAGCTGCAGGAAGGCCGCTATGGAGTCGAGCTCATATTTGCACTCAAACACGACCGTCTTGTCGTAACGGGGGACTACAAAGTCAGTGTTCGACCAGGAATTGTACTCGGGCTCGAGGCCTGACTCCGGGGGCGGCTGGAAGGCGTTGCAGTGCGGGGATGCGCGGATGTAGCGGGCCTGGAGGTTTATGGCGCCACGGAAGAGAGAAGCGAGGGATTCGTGCGATGGGTCGTCGCGGAGTAAGGGCTTATAGCTTTGAAGTTGGTTGGCACTGTCGCGAAGCCACATTGCGTTGATATCGCCGGTCCTGATGAAGGTCAACTGCAAGGTGTAAATGGGTCATCGCCCCTTCGTATAACGAGAAGACGGTGCTCACCTCTTCCTCTGGGTCCTCTTCCGCGAAGCCTTTCCATGATATTGTGGTGTCAAGTGTATTCGGGAACGTATTCTCAAACAGACGACGAAGATCGGGATCCGCAATTTCGCCTTTCATCTGTTCGATTACGGCGTCGACTTCGGTCGCTGCGAAAGTCCGGCATCTCTCCTCTGGTCGCTGGTACGGAAGGGCGTATTTTCCCTCGGAGAACGGTTCGTTTCTGGTTCCAGCGATCGTGTCGTACTTGGGGCAATCCTCGGGTAGGGTGGACTGCGCGACGGAGGTCGTCAACAGGACCGCGAGAGCGACGGAACTTACAGCCAAAAAAGTCATGGCGGGTTAATTAGAGTAGGACAGACAGATGCTTGAGGGTGATAATACTGCTAGCATCTTCAAGTACTGAAGGAGGTTCTCAGATTCCCGAAGAAATCGAGTTGGACGCGCAGAAGAGGCGTGGAATGGGGTCAGTGAGACATGTTCTACAAACATGTCCGTCGACCGACGATCAAGGCCCCTCCGCGAATAGACAGGCCGGCCAAGGTTCTGTAATATAACCTATTCTGTCCGGCATTAACTCCCCAGTTCTGCGAGCTATCTATGTAGCGTTGCAATCTCTTATTCGGCGCATTTACCCGTTGGAGCTCCAGGCTGATGGCGGGGACCCCAAGACCAAGACTTGGGGAGGGCTTGCATGGATCATCTTAGTAGGGGTTTTGCTATTGCTCTCGCAACGACAGGGGCGTACGAGCCATTATAAGATTAATCCACGAGCTGCGATCTAAGAGAATAAGTTCACTAGCCAGGTACCTCCATGACTCCCCAAGCAAAGACCGCCCTCCTGTCTTCCGCATGCTCAGATGGCACCTCCAATTGCCGGCAAAAGTCGGGTCTGGGGGTATAACCTGGTGGATATATTGGCTCAACCAGTAATGGAATATCGACACCCCTTCGTGCATATAATACGCCACGACTGGACTTATAGCAGGCGAGGAAGTGAAACCCATAGGCCTTTCCCCGAGAACGGGCGGAGAGGTGTAAATTACACCTGTTCTTTCCCCAATTTTCAACAATAATTCTTCGTGACACGCTCACGAGACCTTCTTCCTCTTCTTTGAATAGTACGTGTTTTCGAGCTTCGAGTTGCTGGACGGCGAGGCACATTCGTACGAGATTCCATGGAGGCTGGTGTTGATATTGAACGCTTCATACTTGGGCACTCTGCTACTTGCGCGCCGCCGTGGCCCCCCGAGCAAATTACTTCCTCCACGCTGCGACTCATGGGTGCGAGGTGATATCGAGGGTGACCCTCTTGTCACCGAAAACTCACTCCCAGAGGACGCTACTGCCACAGAAGGCCGCGACCGATTCCGATTATACTTGAGAATAACACGCAGGAAGCGCTCCCGTCGGTGTTCCTTCTTTAGGGCTAGCAAGAATGGCGCTCGTTTCGATAAGCACCGACTTTAGACGGCCACTCCGTGTCCTAGTTGCGCTTTCCCTCTTGACTTATCTTTTCCTCTACTTCCCCAACAGCTTGCCGCCAGATGTGTTGCAGTCGGTGCCGTGGAGACATCCGTTCCAGAGACCGGTCGCCGCAACGCATGGCGTCGATCCACTCGAGCATATCGATCCCTTGATCGGGACTATCAATGGAGGTAGGGCTGGAGACCTGGGAAGAGACTCTATTCTTTTACTTGTGGCTAACAGGTGTTCCCCAAGGACATGTGTTTCCGGGGCCAACACATCCGTACGGTATAGAAATCTTTGGATGGATCTCCATTAAAGTCCGGTATGCTTACGGGTCTGTAGGTATGGCGAAGCCCTGCCCGGATGCAATGACACGCGGAGAGAATGCGGGGGGGTTCGTATCGGACGACTCATTTATATGCGGGTTCTCCCACCTTCATGACTCAGGTACGTTCACATAGACTTCCCGCTGACCCAGGGGAAGCATCTTGCTGACCGCATTCAGGGACCGGTGGGGTAACTAGCTTCTTCCCTAACTCCCTTCCAAGTAGCATCAAAACTGCGTACCTGACTATTTCAACCTCCTCAGAACCCCTCCCTGGGGAACTTCCCCCTTTTCGCACATCCTGGGTGCCCCCTAAACGACTACACGAAATGCCGCTATTCTACCACCAAGCGAATGCTCAAGCGCGTCCCGGACTCCGTGGAGGCCCGCCCGGGCTACTTCTCTATTGACCTCGCCAGTCGCGTCCGTGCCGAGATGACTGCATCAATGCACGCCGCCCTTTATCGCTTCACCTTCCCCTCTGAGCATGTGGTTAGCTATCCCACGCCAGAGGGGAATATTACGGTGCAGTCGAACCCTGTTCTGCTCGTCGACTTACAGGATCTTGGGGGCTCGTCGCTTTCTATGGGTGCAGGGTGCCAGGTATATCCCGAGTCGGGAAGGATGATCGGCGAGGGGATGTTCATGCCGTCGTTTGGGAGGGGTACATACAAAGCGTACTTTTGCGCGGACTTCAAGGGAGCGAAGATACAACGCGGCGGTGTCTTCACGGGCGATAATCCGGTAACGAATGCAACATACATGAACGGGATTGAGCGAGGATTCTCGAACCCCAGCGGCTCCGGGGGCACCTGGCTGCAGTTTGAACGGCCTCCGACGGACCAGATCCTGGCACGCGTCGGCATTTCCTTCAAGTCCACCGACCAAGCATGCCACAATGCTGAAGGCGAAATACCCGACTACAATTTCGACGAGACCCTGCAGCGCGCCAATGATGCCTGGCGGGAGAAGTTGAGCGCAGTGCAGGTTGATGCGACAGGGATTAGCCGAGAGTTGCAAACAGTGTTCTGGTCCGGCTTATACCGCTCCCTCGTATCGCCGCAGAACTATACGGGGGAAAACCCGCTGTGGGAGTCTGACGAGCCGTACTACGACTCTTTTTACTGCATCTGGGACTCATTCAGGGCGCAGCATCCGATGCTTTCTATCTTGGATCCCGTTGCACAGACGGAGATGGTGAGAGCGCTGGTTGACATTTACCGCTATGTGGGTCTGTCTCTCTCAGGCATGATTCCGATATGTTCAGTCTTTGATACTGACTGGTCCCAGGCAAACTCCCCGATTGCCGGATGAGCTTTTGTAAAGGCTTCACGCAGGTTCGTCCTTCTCCAATGTAACGCTTCTGAGAACACAGACACTAATGGTATCAAGGGAGGTTCCAACGCCGATGTCGTACTGGCCGACGCCTACATCAAGAACCTCACTGACGGTGTGGATTGGGAAACCGTCTACGAAGCCGTGTTGTCAGATGCAGAAAGTGAGTTTCATCACCGCCGGCCCTTGAATCTTTGATCGGCAAGTAGGTGCTCATGTTGTCAAGTCACACCCAAGGACTGGGGAGTTGAAGGACGAGGTAATATTGAGAGTTGGCGGCAATATGGCTACATCGCTGCCGACCACCGTGACCTTGAAGGCAACGGCCCCCGCAGCCGCACCGTCTCGCGCACCCTCGAGTACGCTTACAACGACTACTCCATCGCCGTCCTCGCGCGTGCCCTCGGCCACGAGGCGGATTACGCCAAATACATGAACCGCAGCTCCTTCTGGCGCAACGTGTGGAACCCGGACCAACCCGACCTGTACTTTGACGAGCAGGGCGACGTCCGGCGCACACCCTTCACCGGTTTCCCGCAGCCGCGGCTCATGGACGGGACGTTCAAGTACCAGAACACGCGGACGTGTAGTCCTGGCCGGGACCCGCACAAATGCTACTACGACACGATGCAGTCGACGTATGAGGGATCTCCGTGGCTTTACAGCTTCTACGTGCCGCAGGACATGGCGGGACTCGTGGAAGTGTTTGGCGGGCGGGAGACGTTCTTCGAGAGGTTGCAATACTACCATGATTCGGACATTGTGTACATGGGGAATGAACAGGCCTACCTCACTGTCTTCCAGTTCCACTACGCGGGGAGACCGGGCCGAAGCTCGTATTGGGTGAATGAGTACATACCCTCGCAGTTCAACTCGAGCCTGAACGGGATTCCCGGGAACGACGACTGCGCAATGGGTGCCTTTGCGGCCATGGCCATGATGGGGTTCTTCCCCGTCGCAGGGCAGTCGGTCTACCTACTTACGGCGCCGTTCTTCCCGGAGGTGCGGCTCCGAAGCCGGCTCGGCGGGTGGGAAAGGCCAGCGGTGATACGGACCGTGCTGGAGAGGAAACTCGATGTGGAAGATGATAGAGGCAGGGGTCGGGATGAGATCTATATTCAGAGCGCGAAGCTGGACGGACGGCCATATACGAAGAACTGGATATCGCATGATTTCTTCATGGAAGGGGGCATTTTGGAGCTGACCCTGGGGACGGAAGAGGGGAGCTGGGGAACTCGAGACGAGGACTTGCCACCCAGCTTTCCACCACCGGCCTAGGGAAACTGTTGAAGCCACGTGGATGGCGGTATTTAGCATGGGAGAAGCGTATATATTGCCACTATGGTCTACCGCGTGCCTGATAAGACCGAAATACCGCTCATGATGGAGAATCTTGGTGGGCCCGAAACCCGGATGCTGATGTCCGGAGCTCCAGAGACGCGCGCGGCCATTGTGCCGTCTGTCCACCCATGCTTCGACAAATCAGAGCATTCAGAATTCCGAGGCGTAATATGCACAGTGTTCAGGTGAAAGACTTTACCGTGAACCTCGGCGTTTTAACGGAGGTGTCGCTTGTATCCGAAAGGCAATTAAGCCGAGGAAACCTGCGAAAGGTACAAGGCTGTCTCCAGACCAACAGTGCGAATTGGCATCCCGGCTTTTCTCGGCAAACCCGCACACCCGAGAAATTTTGGATGACTTCATTGTCCGCTGTGAACAGAGGGTCTTTGATTCCCCAGACCGAGTCAACCCGGCTTGTCTGGTCCGCACTCGCTGTGGCGCTCCCGCAAGTGGATCCCCATTCTCCAGGTCCAAGCCGTTGAGACGCCTTCCCGTTTCGTTTGCCCCCATGCTCATCTGACACGAGGCTTCTCTTTTCTCTTCTTTTGTCTCTCCCCTTGCCCCTCCCCCTCGTACCCTCCTGTCCTGACGAAACCCCCCCCTCGTACCCTCCTGTCCTGACGAAACCCCTGCACGATGGCGTCGCGAGCTCCCCTCCGGTGCCTCTCTAGGCCCGCGCGGCACCTCCCCCAGCGCACACGACCGCTCGCCTCCCGAACAACTACCCCCCGAGTCTCCGTCCCCTCCCCCCGAGTCCACTCAATACCGACCTCCTCCCGCTCCTTCTCCACGACCTGCCGCCGCCATGAAGCAGCCGAGTCCTTCGACCCCACGACCATCGAGCGCGAGTCCGACGAGGTAGACGTCTGTATCGTGGGCGGCGGCCCCGCGGGCCTCGCTGCCGCCATTCGCCTCAAGCAGCTTGCTACGGAGGCTGGTAACGAGGACTTCCGCGTCGTCCTCCTCGAGAAGGCCGGAGAGATCGGCGCGCACATCCTCTCCGGCGCCGTCATACAACCAACCGCCATGGAGGAGCTCTTCCCGGACTGGCTCGATGAGGACAACCCCAACCGCTTTGAGCATGCAACACCCGCGGGCGCGGACCGCATGCGTTTCCTTACTAAGGGCGGCGCCATCCCACTGCCCACTCCCCCGCAGATGAATAACCACGGAAACTACATAGTGAGTCTGAACCAGGTGACCAAGTGGCTGGGCGACCGCGCCGAGGAGCTTGGCGTGGAGGTCTATCCAGGCATCGCCGCCTCGGAGGTCCTCTACGCGGCTGACGGCTCGGTCCGCGGCGTGGCGACGAACGACCTGGGCTTGGGCCGTGACGGTCGCCCCAAGGACACGTTCGAGCGCGGCATGGAGTTCCAGGCACGAGTGACGCTTTTCGGTGAGGGGTGCCACGGCAGCCTGACGAAGCAGGTGACGGGCAAGTTCGATCTCCGCAGCGACTGCCAGCCCCAGACGTACGCGCTCGGCATCAAGGAGGTGTGGGAGGTCGACCCGGCCAAGTTCAACCGCGGCGAGATCACCCACTCCATGGGGTACCCCCTGCCGCACGACGTCTACGGCGGCGCCTTCATGTACCACTTCGGCGACAACCTGGTGACGCTGGGCCTCGTGGTGGCGCTGGACTACGCAAACCCCTGGCTCTCGCCGTACCAGGAGTTCCAGAAGATGAAGAAGCACCCACTATACCGCGAGGTACTCGAGGGCGGCAAGTGCATCTCGTACGGCGCGCGGGCGCTCGTCGAGGGCGGCCTGCAGTCCATCCCCAAGGTGTCCTTCCCCGGTGGCGCGTTAATCGGGGACTCGGCGGGCTTCATGAATGTGCCCAAGGTCAAGGGTAGTCACAATGCCATGAAATCCGGCATGCTCGCGGCCGAGGCGGCCTTTTCGGCGCTACAGGACGTCGAAGATGGGGGGGTCTTCCTCTACCAGTACGAGGACTCCCTCCGCAAGTCGAGCATCTGGAAGGAGCTTAGCGAGGTGCGCAACATGCGGCCCTCGTTCCACACGCCGCTAGGCATCTACGGCGGCGTGGCCTACTCAGGCCTCGAGGCATTCGTGCTCCGCGGGAAGGCCCCCTGGACGCTAAAGCACAAGGAGCCTGACTACGCGGCGACCAAGCCCGCGGACAAGTTTCCCAAGATTGAGTACGAAAAGCCCGACGGCAAGATCACGTTCGACATCCTAACGAGCGTGTCGCGGACGGGGACGAACCACGAGGAGGACCAGCCTGTGCACCTGCAGGTCGAGGACTGGGACGAGCATGCGAAGAAGACGTGGCCAGCGTACCAGGGGCTGGAGTCGAGGTTCTGCCCCGCGGGGGTGTACGAGTACGTGGAGGACGAGTCGAAGGAGCTAGGCGTCCGGTTCCAGATCAACTCGCAGAAGTAGGTTTTTGACCCTGTGGGCATCTTTTTGCCCCGTATCCTCCTTCGGAGTTGCGTTTTAACTCGATCATAGCTGCATCCACTGCAAGACCTGCGACATCAAGGCTCCTCACCAGGACATCAACTGGGCCGTGCCCCAGGGTGGAGAGGGGCCCAAGTACTACTTGACATGATACCACAGAAGACGGCGAACTTGTAGCTCTCAACTAGCGATAACGGGCTTGCTATTGTCCTAAATATGGTGCCAACGGCGAAAAGGAATGACAGGTCGGATTCACTGTAAATATTAGTCGGCTAGGCGAACGGAGGCGATGAGCAAGAAGCAGCAAAAATGGTCATATCATGGGAAAAGATCTTCCTATATCAGATCAGGGTGTGTAGGCCAGTGTGCTAATAAGAGCAACTGCGAGGCTTCAAACGACTGGAATAAGCTTGAGATCTCAGCCCTACGATCTCGAAAATGGCTGCCCATCGCCGTTTGCGCTTGTCCGTGGCTGAGGAACGCATTGCAACACGCAAACGTCATTTATTGACCCAACATGCTGGTACAAGAGTGTGACATCGGATTCATGCAATTTGCATTTCAAAATTAGCATTCCTGCCACCTGACAGAAGTGGAAACACGTGGCTTGGCCATTTGACATTTCTCACAAAGCGCGCCAAGGTGATTCATCCGCGCGCGCCTGAAGGGGCTTGAACACTTGAAGCGTTGGCGGTTTGATCGCGAAATCCAATACAACGTCAATGATCTCGCGCCGCGTCTGCGACGGTAACGGGCACGATCAAGGGGCTTGTCCCAGCAAGTCTTGGAACATCCAGATTCCGCTTCCGTCAGCAGGAAGCGCTACGGCTGGACCTCGGCTGCACGACAGAGTGGGGCGGGAAGAGGCCAGAGGTCACGGGAACCTTTGGTGGGCATTTTGTGTTATGAGGATACCTCGCTTGTGGTTGGCGAAGGCGACCAGCCTCCCTTGTCCTTCGTTCGACAAGGAGCAAATCCAGCATCGCGGTGGGCCGCAATCTCTTTCTGGCGCACACAAAAGTTGAAGCTGTGAGAGGGGAATTTCCATGCGTGCTCATGAGAGAATACGGGAGTCATAACAGATGGATTGCGGTTGACAATCTGTCAGAAGCCAGCGCTTGGAAGGAAACGTGTCCCGTTTCGAAATGGAAAAGTAAGGACTGGAGAGGTCGGGCTCTCAAGCAGCAGAGAAGATAAAAAGGCGACTTGTCCAACATTGACGGATTGCGCGTCAGGGGTTTCCAACCATAAACGCGTGCGATTGGCTGGGAGCCAAAGACGCGATTCCCGGAGATTTGCCGGTGGATATGATTGGCGCTCGGATTGTGGTTGGGAGCGACGTGACTCAATGAGTCATAGTTTGGAGCGGGAAGAGAGGGGGAAATGGGGCAAACTCAAAAAACTGGACGCTTGATGGTTGATCAGTCGACGACGGAAGCTAGAAGAATTCGAGCCTTCAAAACGTCCTCGCTCTGGTGACGGCGACGCCCATGCCCTTCAGTTTCGGCACTGCCCTTCATGCGATAAGGAGCCCAGAAGAAAAAAAGGACCGAAGTAATAAGAAGCGAGCAGAATGAGGAGAAAGTTCCAGGTTCTGGACAGAGCGCTTGGTTGCTGAACAAACAGGTCGAGCGCGGAAATAGGGGCTGAAGTGTTTCAGTACAGGGAGGAGGGAGGGGGGAAGGGGTAGGAAAAGGGGGCGCAGCGGGTCTGGCTGGCGGGGCCCCTGCCAGATAGGCGGCAAGAGCGAACAACGCGACCGTGGAATCAAATGCGCGAAGCTGGCGCTACGCGAGCCCACGACAGAAGTCAGGCGAAACCAATCCCCCCAACCAAGCTGCCTGGCTGGCCGCTCTCCTGCGCTTGCTGTGAAAAGGGGTCGTTGCGTGACCCTGCGCATCATTTGGGATATTCGTAGTTATTCTTCGTGTCGTCCACGATGGATAGCGCCGAGGCAAGGCATAATGAAATGGCGTCGTTCTGCACTTGGCATGGCATGAGAGATAATGGAAGGAGAAAGAACTGGTGGCAAGAAGGAAGGAGAAGGACAAATTTGACGCCAACGATGGAGCCGGGAGCCCCGAGCGGCGGCGAGACGAAGTGGAGTGGCCCCGAAAAGAGCACCAAGGAATACGACATTCTCAAACCCCAGCCGGCTGGACTGGAATAAAGGTATCGGTACATCGGCAACGGTGGTGCAGTACTTGCCTGAATGCAGGGGCGCGCCTGGTGGGATGGACGGAAAATTGGCACAGTCATGCAATTTGATTGGCTTATCTCTCCTGAGCCCGGCCCACCAAGGAAGTTGCCACTGGTCCATTATCTGCCAGGCAAGGGCGCAAGGCAGGCGCGCCCGACGGGTATAAGTAGCCAGGGCCCCCCTCAACTCATTTTGTTTCGAAGGTCTCGCGAGGAAGTACCGACCTGTTGGCCTGACGTAGTATCCCCGACGTTTGGCCATACCCACTTTTAATTTTTTCCACCCCTCCAGTCCTTTCGTATCGCATCGTCACGACGACAGGACTGTCTCGTTCCTTGTCATCACCTTTTCTCTCAATCAGAAATCCTCAATCGCAGCGGTCGCCGAGTTGATTCCTTCGCTGGAATTTCTCATCTCGAGCTACTGCATCAGAGCGAGGTACTTTCCCCAGTCCGTGGTTGGTTCCTCCCATCACGAGCCATCGGAAGATCGGTCTTCGGAATTCAGGAGGAAGAGAGGTAGCCACGGTTAATTAACCTTTCTTGTTCGAAAGGATCAGGAGTTCTTGACGACGACACGGTGATTACACCACTGCAGGGCATCGCCTTCGAACGGGAGCGAAGAATTCTGGAATACGTTTCTTCCAACTCCCTCTCATCGTCGTCACCCTCCTGTGCAACAGCGCGTCGGTCGAGGAAAGCCCAGTTGTACCCAGCGATTGCGGAACGTTCGAGCATACCGGAAGAGACGGTCGCCATCGTCCGCATCGGCCCCCGACTACGCGTATCGTAGAGAGTTACGAGAGCAAGAGCGATCCTTAGTAGGAAGATAGTGTGAAGTTGAGGAAGAGACGTTGAAGAGAGTCGAAACCCAGTCCCAACAGTCTGCCATCATCGTTTCTTCACGTCCATATTCGGACAGTCCATCGGGAGAAACGACCTAGGTTTTCAGCCCTGTCCCGTTCGAACTCTGTTATTCGCAATACTCGCATCTCGCGACCTCCCGTCTTCAAGCGCAGAGGACAAGATCAATCTGGCATTCATCCAACCAGTGTGTCTTTGCACAGCGGTTGTAGGGGAGACATTCACTTGTACCTCTCCGCCATTCGGTATGCATTGAATGCCCTCATCCCCTTCGAGCACCTTTGTTCCCCAGCGATCGTTTGAGCTTGGGTGAGCTTTGTGTTTCGCTTCAGTCCGCTGGATCTACGGAAGGTGCGACTTGGAGCAGCAACCAAGCCCCCAATCTACAGCATTCTACCAAGCACACACCCTGCCTTATGCAGGCTACCCTCAAACGCCAAAACATTCCTCCCAACTATAAATACCTTAAATATTCCTTGCCTACTGCATTTTCTCGCCTTCACACTTCACAACTCGCCCTTTACGTCTTCCGGACGAAGCATCATCCTACAAACGCGTGTAGAGCCAAGTGGTTCTTCCCCTATTCCTTCTCTTGAGGTACACAGAGGAATGTGAATCGCAGCAAGGAAACTCGGTACTAATATGTTGGTCCAACAGATCTGGGTGCCAGTCAGCGATCCCATAGTATCAATACATCCTGAGACGTGTCTCCCATCATGGAGTCCATCCAAACTCACCCTTCGACCGCGGCACAGGCCAAGGCCTTCACAGCCCCCGGTTCCTTCGCCTTCCCTAATGGTCACCAAGATCTGGGTAACCAACCCATGGACGCCAAGTCCAATGGCCAAGTGCCCCCCGTTGCCAACGGGAACCCGCCGGCCAATGGAGTCGGGGTGACTCCCGCCACTCCTGCTGCCACTCCTGCTGCCACTACCAGCGCGAGCGGCCTGACCCCCACTCTCCAGTAGGTCTTGCCTTTGGGGGTGTTGCAAATTGCCAGGATTGAATTGTATGCTCACGCTTTCCTGAAAGGAACATTGTTGCCACGGTCAATTTGGACTGCAGACTGTAAGCTCACTCCTCCCGCGCACAGTAATGACCATGGGTCTGACCAGTACCTCGACAGTGATCTGAAGACCATTGCTCTGCATGCCCGCAATGCGGAGTACAACCCAAAGGTACAGCACATCTGATTCTCTGAATCATGGGGGCTGTTGTGGCTGTATGAGCTTGGCTAACTCGCGTCCCCCATCACAGCGTTTCGCTGCTGTCATCATGCGTATCCGTGAGCCCAAGACCACGGCGCTTATCTTCGCTTCGGGCAAGATGGTAGTGACTGGTGCCAAGTCCGAGGATGACTCGAAACTCGCCTCTCGAAAATACGCCCGTATCATCCAGAAGTTGGGCTTTAACTCTAAGTTCACCGACTTCAAGATCCAGAACATTGTCGGATCGTGCGACATTAAGTTCCCCATCCGTCTCGAGGGTCTGGCATCGAAGCACCACAACTTCAGCTCGTACGAACCTGAGTTGTTCCCCGGTCTGATCTACCGCATGATTAAGGTTCGTCTTCGCCGATCCAACTGGCGTGTGGTGTTCGTGTTCTCAAAACTCGACTAACCGGTTTTGCAGCCTAAAATCGTCCTCCTGATATTCGTCAGTGGCAAGATCGTCCTTACCGGTGCCAAGGTCCGTGAGGAGATCTATCAGGCCTTCGAGATGATCTATCCTGTGTTGCAGGGTGAGTTCCACACGTAACTGCGTGATCCGGTTTACGAATTCACTAACTTGCAAATAGATTTCCGCAAGGTTTAAACTCCTCATGCGAAGAGATGCAGGGATACCGGGCAGTCGACCGAGCGGCGATGACTGCCGGGCAGCGAGACCCCTGTCACGGCCACCCGCTCGCCTCGTTCTCCTCTTTTCAGTCCGCATCTATTATTTGTACCATTAGATTCATCATCACGATACCACGATCTGCGACGAATGCCTCCTTGGCTCTTCGGGGCGACCTATGTTCAGCCAACGGACAGGCATTCTTTGTACCTTGTTGTTTTTTTTTTCGTTGCCCTTTTCCCAAAAATATTTCGCATCGCGTCGGCGTTGGCAAAGGAGGTGGTGTCTCGATTCAGAACTAAAAAGCTCAGTCGAGGGTTTTGATTTTGCCGTACATCGTTATTTTTGTCGCGGTTTCCCCTCTGGCACTTGGTCCGGAGGGTAAGAAAACTTTCCATTCCACGACGAACGGATAGATTGCTTTCGCCAAGGTCGAGATGTCTTCTACTTTTTTGCAGTCGACCTTCTTTACCGCCAGCTTGTTAATGCGTTTTTATTGAGAGGAGGTTGAGAGGGATGGAAGGAGGGTGGGCTCGGAAATAAAAATGGATACCTGGGGGTGGTTAATATCTCGAATCGAGAGCGAGTCAGGAGAGTAGAGCAGGGCTATCTGCTAGATGGTAAGGGGAAGCGGTTACCGTTCGGGCTGCACAGATGCCGGGTTGCGTTACCTGTGTATGTTCCGGAAAAGCAGATGTTCTTGTCGTCCTTCTCAGCGGCAACTTTTGCGTTGCGAGCTTCTACTTAGGCCGCTCATGAGCCTTTGGAGGATTGGTGGGAGGGAGAAGTGAAGCTCTGGGCTGAGTTTAGTTTCCTATCGAAACGACAAAAAGAGCATTGCTTCAAGCTGTCTGGTCCGATACTACCGTGATTAATTATCTGAAGTGAAAGTGCCATGTCTGTTCGGAGCGAATGACTAGACGCCACTAACGGCAAGCTGGACAGGAGTGAGTCGAGTGGGGATTTGAGATGATACTCCTGTCAATACTCATTCTCTTCGCCTCTGAAGTGTTCCTTGCGGAACGGTGGCGGCCCGTATGCTGTATTACCAAATCGAATGCGGTCTCAAGTGTATGTGGCTAACTCGCGGGTAAGTATGGTTCGCTTGTGTGTCTACGATAGAGATCTCCGTTTGCGGAGGTATCTCGTAAGCCATACCGAGCCGGAGTGAGCCGGCCTCTTTTCCGGCTCCACAGCCGCGTGTAGGCGGTCGGGTGGAGCCAGGGGCTAAAGCCCGGGGAGCCGCACTAGCTCGGGAGCTGCCCACGATTTTCCCAGACCCTTCCAAGTTGCTCACATGGACGGAGTTCGGCATATCTTTGCTCTACAGCCGCCCATGCTCTATTCCTTTCGATTCCTACTCTTTTCGCTTACACTTAGTTAGACCAGCCCTTCTTGTTTGCGGCGGTAATATGCCTTCCTCGAAGGAGTACACACCGCCCTCCAGCGTCCTCATCGTAGGAGGCGGAGTCTTCGGCCTCAGCACCGCCCACGCGCTCGCCACGCGGCCTGAGTTCGCCTCTACGAAGATCACGCTGGTAGACCGCGTCACGGGGGACAAGGATGGGGACATGCCAAGCCACGATGCGGCGAGCATGGACTCGTCGCGGATCATCCGGGCGGACTACGCGGATGCGATGTACTCACGCCTCGCGGCGGAGGCGCAGGGGGAGTGGAGAAAGCAAGGGGATGGAGAGCTGGGGGGCAATGGGCGGTACTCGGAGAGCGGGCTGATGATTGTGGCCGAGAAGGGCAAGGGCGGGATGGGGTACGTGGGAGGGAGCTACGCGAACGTGAAAGCGATGGCCGTGGAAGAGGGCTTCGGAGAGAAGATTGTGGAATTGGAGTCTCCAGAGGCGATCCGGGAGCGGTTGGGGACGGGGAAGGGTGCCGGCGACTGGGGGTATCTAAACAAGACTTCTGGGTGGGCGGACGCGTCGAAGGGTATGGCGTGGCTGCTTGGAAAGGTAAAGAGCACGGGTAGAGTGGAGTTCGTGAGAGACACAGTGGCGTCGCTTGTCTGGGATACTTCGAAGGGTGAGGTGACGGGGGCGAGGCTCTTGGATGGGAGGACGCTAAGCGCAGAGCTGGTCATCGTTGCCGCGGGAGCGTGGTCGGGGGCGCTCGTCGACCTGAGGGGCCTCTGCACAGCGACAGGACAGGCCGTCGCGTTCTTGGATATCACAGCGGAGGAGGAAGCCAAGATGAGGGACATGCCCGTGGTGCTGAACCTCAGCTCGGGCCTCTTCGTCATACCGCCCAAGAACGGCGTGCTCAAGGTCGCGAGGCACGCGTACGGGTATATAAACCCCGTGGACGTGCCCGTCTCGACAGTGCTGCCAAAAAAGGTACCGTCTCCAGGTGACAAGGGGGACTCGGGGATGATGAGGATATCGGTGCCCAAGACGCACTCTGACATGCACGATCTGAGGCTGCCGCTCGAAGCGGAGCGGGACCTGCGGCGGGGCCTCGAGCAGTTCGCGCCCATTCCGTCCCTCCGCGACCGGCCTTTCACTTCCTGCCGGCTCTGCTGGTACACCGACACGCCGACGGGCGACTACATCGTCGACTATCACCCGTCGTGGAAGGGCGTCTTCGTGGTGACGGGCGGGAGCGGGCACGGGTACAAGTTCCT
This sequence comes from Microascus cirrosus, assembly GCA_030271035.1. Taxonomy (NCBI): domain Eukaryota; kingdom Fungi; phylum Ascomycota; class Sordariomycetes; order Microascales; family Microascaceae; genus Microascus; species Microascus cirrosus. The sequence continues at coordinate 15,870 of JAMBUN010000052.1, forward strand.
GCCGCTATTTGGGGAGAAGGTGGTGGACTGTATCTCGGGGAAGGGGTCGGAAGACATGAGGGAGAAATGGAGGTGGAGGGGGGAAGGAAAGGTTGAGGTGGTGGACGGGGTGGATAACGTTGTGACGATGGATGGGTCGAGGTCGGGGGAGCCGGGAGTGGTTTTGGATCGTGTGATGGGGGTTAATGCCAAGCTGTAGATGCGACTCATGAATTAAAGACTTTTGGATTGGGAAAACGGATATAAACATAAAAATCCACTGGTCTAACCTTGCCATTCGTAGCTTGGGGTGTTCGGCGTTCTGTTGGTCGCCTGTTGCCCACATTGGACTGGCAGGTACTCAAGTTTACGTAGTAATGTTTCGGTTGTGACATAAGCGGATACCCACTCGACCATCCGTGATCCCGTAAGAGCTGTCAAGCAACCATTAACCACACGGCCCCCTCGACTCGCGACGATACCAGCCTTTGATCCGGCAGACTCTCGAAACGACTCGTTAGCTGACCGACGCGATGCAAGACCACAAATAATTTCGGCCTATTACCTATTTCCACAGCCCACGCCCTCCACATTCCAGTCATCCCCACTCAAGATACGGAACAAACCAGTCTCGACAACATGTCTTCTCGCAAGCCCCCGGAGCCGTTCTCCAACCTCGAGTCCAAGCTGCAGAACACCGCTCGCAAGTCCGCGTTTGAGAAGCAAAAGGCCGAGGCCGAGGCCAAGCGCCGGCGCGAGGCCGCGGAGACAGCCGCTGTCTACGAGGATTTCGTCAAGAGCTTCGAGCACGATGACTCCGGCGCGTCACGCGCGGGATATCAAGCTGAGGGAGGTATGGGAGGATTCGGGCCTGGCGGTGCTTTTGGAGGGAGGGGAGGGAGACCGGGCGGCCCCGGAAGGAGACATTTTGTGCAGAACGGGATGAAGAGCGGGCCGGGGTCACTGGGGCCTCCACCGCCCCCGCTCGGGAAGAAGAGGGCGTTTGATACGTTTCGAGACGGTGGGAAGGCGGATAAGGGGCTGCTTTCGTACGAGAACCAGGAGGGTTCGGGGCAGGGCGGCAAGGGAATTGCGAAGGCTTTCCACGCCAGTGACGATGAGGAGGAGGCCGAAGGATCTTCTAGGGAGGAGGATATGATCGCAAGGCCTACGCTACAGCTTGCGCAGCTACCGCCAGGGATATCGCTTCCGGCGATCAAGGCGCTTCTCCCCAGCAAACTGGGGGTTGAGGGTGTCAGGATTGTTCCGGCGCCCTCAAGAGCGCCTGGGGAGAGAAAGTCTACGATGGCCATCGTTACACTGTCGCAGGATACGCCCGGGAACGAGATCGATGCCGCCGTGAGCCAGCTGCAGAACCGATATATGGGTTTCGGCTTTTACCTATCTATCCATCGGCACCTCTCGTCCGCCGTCTCCACCATGGCTACGGCGTTGACGAGCTCGTCGTCCTCTTCCTCCCAGCCCTTTGGCGCGAAGCCCGTGGCGCAGAGCAACACTCCGCAACAGAGCGGCTTCCATCGCGGCTTCGCGCCGCCTACATCTTACGGTCCCCCGAGCGCTATAAACCGGGGCAATCTGATGCACGTCCCCGTGCAGCCACCTAATAACGTCAAGTCAGTGCAGATGATCAACATGGTGATCGAGTCGCTGCTCGAACACGGACCTGAGTTCGAAGCCCTGCTAATGACACGCCCGGAGGTGCAAAAAGAGGAGAAGTGGGCATGGTTATGGGATCCGCGGAGCGAGGGTGGCATTTGGTATCGGTGGAAGCTATGGCAGGTCGTCACCGGTTCGCCATCCTCTCGCGGCCGGGAGAAGTATCACCCCATTTTCGAGGACAGCCACGCTTGGAAGGAGCCCTCGAAGGGCCTGCCCTTCGAATACACCGTCGAGCTGGACGAGCTCGTTTCCGACCCGGATTATCACTCGTCAGACGAAGATGAATGGGAGGCAGACGGGAGGGGAGACAATCCTCCTAGGGATGTCGAGAAAACGTTCCTCAACCCTCTCGGGAAGGCGAGACTGGCTCACCTGCTGTCTCGACTACCTCCTACCCTATCTCGGATTAGGAAGGGGGATGTGGCGCGGGTTACGGCCTTTGCCATCACGCATTCTAGTCGTGGCGCCGACGAAGTGGTGGACATGATTGTCTCTAATATCGACAAGCCACTACTGTTAAGCGGCGCCAACCCCGAGAGGGCGCATGCCGGCAAGGACAAGGACAAGGAATTCACGCCTGAGCCCGAGGATGGTAACAAAGCAGGAAACGAGGGAAACGACAATAGCGGCGCAAAACTCGTGGGCCTCTATATCATCAGTGATATTCTATCAGCGTCATCCACGAGCGTTGTCCGCCATGCGTGGCGCTTCCGCCAGCTCTTTGAGAACGCGCTTAAAGAGCACAAGACATTCGAGAAGCTGGGCATGATGGCACATCACCATGGATGGGGACGCCTGCGGGCAGAGAAGTGGAAGCGGAGCGTCGGCCTGGTGCTGAACCTTTGGGAGGGGTGGTGCGTCTTCCCTGTCGAGAGCCAGGAGCTGTTTGCGCGGAGCTTTGACGACCCACCGGAGCTGAGGGCTCTAAGAAAGGCGGAGGTTGGGGAGCAGAAGAGGGGGAGGTGGAAGACGGTTGAGGGGACAGCAGCCGAGCAGACCGCAGAAGGCAGGCCTGTGAAGGAAGAGAGGGCAGAGCCCGTGGGCGAGGCTCTTGTTGAGGCGGATGTTCAGGGAGAGCCGATGTCAGAAGGAGATGTGGATGGTGAGCCGATGGAAGATGACCCCGAAGGCGAACCGATGGAGGAGGACCCTGAAGGGGAACCAATGGAGGAGGAGCCCGAAGGCGAGCCAATGGATGAAGGTGATGTGGATGATGGAGGCGCAGATCCAGCGCCACGAGAGCCTTCGGATTCCACCCCCGTGGACAAGAACGAGGAGGTGGCGGTTGGGTCCCTCAAGTTCTCCACGAGACCAGGCCAGCCGAGGAGTCGTATGAAGGCCGTCGATATGTTCGCGGACTCAGACGAAGAGGAGAGCCGCCATCAGCGAGCTTGACGGAGGCGAGGCTGCGCACGTCAGTTCGCTTGGCGTTTGTCATAGTGGGATCCCGTTCTCTACAATCATGGTTCTGGTGGTGAGACGGATGGGTATACGGCAGGTCAGACCTGGCACAGGCGGCTGACGCGCGGGAAGCGTGGGAGGGATCCTTGTCTGGGGGTAATATCGATTCCCTGGCGCAGGCGTTGGAGCGCCGGGGGATCCGGATTGGTTGTACGAATCCATTGAAGAGTGGTTCCCATCCGTGGATGGGCAGTTAACCCCGCTTCCCAGGCTTCTGTACATTCTTTTTCCTCGGGCTTTGTACTACAGTGTTTTGTAATATTCCAAGTGAACATGGGATGACCTTTACCCGGCCGTTTCTAGCATCCATTACTGCTCGGGAGGCGACGATCCAGCCTCGCAGACCCAGCAGCGCGGATCCCCCAATTTAAACGCCACGGGCGAGTGTAGCACTAGCATTACATGGCATACACATACACATAAGACACAGACACGGGAAGGCCTTATCAGAAACAAAAGGAAGCCCACGACGGGCAGGACGGGACCACGATCCCTCTTTCCCACGTGTGAGGCGGGAAGTGTTGCGAGCTGGGAAGGCGCCGGTGGGGGACTGGCCAATGAAAACTTGCTCAACAGTGCAGGCTTCGCTTGGGTGGGAAGGAGCATTGGCCCCACGCCGAGGGGCAGGGGTTGTTACTCCTGCCCAGGTCATGCCAGCGCTCAAGCTCAGGTTCGCCTTTATGGGAATATTTCGGTGATATGAGAGGAAGGGAACGGAAACTGCAAGGGCAAGAGCATGGTCTCGCTTGGATGTCTTTACGTAAATTGGCCTGTCGCTAGTTTTGGGGAAGCCATCGCCGGGGGTTACTTCCCGAGACTGTGGGCCGTCCGACGGCGATGAGCCCCGCCAAAGCTCCCGCGCCTCGACGGTGTATGACGAGATCGAAGGCGCGAGGAATGGGGCCACTATTTCCTTAGGGTAGGGGTCTGAACAGTTCTCGAATCCGCGGTGTTAGTGCTTTATCAGCCACGAGTACTGTTGCTCCCGTCGCTGATGAAATGTGGTGGCAAAGAAGCGGAAAGGTACCCTAGGGTGATACATCCCTGATCTCGGACCAAAGTGGTCCCTGACGGCGACAATGTTCACTCGGCCCTGACTCTTACTCACCACCCCACCAAACACACGCCCCCCCCCCAAATCTACCTTCCCTTCTTCCGCTATAATTAGAGGGACAAACCCAACTAAAAACGAAAGTTAGCAGCCGCATGTGGAGCTGCCAACAAGCCGGCCCTTGACGGAAGGTGGATTTTCTCACTTCTCGATCCCGTCCCAGCTAGCGAATCGCGTGAGGGGCGTTTCCTCCTTTTTCATCCGTCTAGAGCCGCGAACGCGCGCTGCATCGTGACAATCCTCGAGGCGCAACCTCGTTTTTCCCGGATTCGAACATCAGTCGCGGCCCGCCGCATCACCGACAGCCTCCCTTCATCGGAATCTGGTTGGGGCTGCCGCACCCTTTTCACTCCTGCGGGTTTGGTGCTGCCTGCGGGTGAGCACATTACTCCACCGTCCCGGGAACTGCGCAAGTTTCTCTCTTTCCGTCAGCTGAGACCTCCCCTCCTCCTCGGCCTGGCTCCGTCCCGGATCGCTTCACGTTCACGTCTTCCCTCTCGTACGACGATCATCCCTGGACCCCTCCATTCCGGCCTGGCGCTCGCCCTTGCACCATCGGCCAGACTCGACTGGCCATTGGAGGTTCAAGCTGCTTCTTGACCTGGACCTACTCCAACCGCGCGTTCCTGGCCCTAGCCTCTCGTCCGCGTGTTCCAGGAAAGCGTCCTTTTGTTGCGCGCCACAGAGTTGCCTTTCCCCGCACCGGGAAGCGTTCGGACCGCCTGCTGCCCGGACTTCCTTGTCTCGGGCGAGGCGAGAGGCTGTGATTGCCGAGACCCCGGTCCGGCTACCGCCTTTGCGGCTGCCGGCATAACGCCGTCTTCCGACGTAGGAACCGCCGGTCGCCGTTCAACTCCATGTGCTCTAGACGACGGAGGACACTCTATCCACTAAGATGCCGATCATAAACGGCCAGAAGATGGCCTGGTGAGTCCTCTTTCCTCGTCAGTCCCCACTTTGACCCGCGGCTGTCCTTGCATCCAGCTATATCTTGGACTTTACTTTCTAGCCTTGCACCGCTGTGCCTGCCTATTAGACTTCTGTTAGCAGCATACCTCATTTCCCCACGATCCAGGGTGCTAACCAGTCATCCAAGCGAGCCATGTATCCGCGGGCATCGCTCCACAAAGTGCAACCATGCGAACGAACGTCTTATGGTGCCGGTACGGAAACCGGGTAGACCCCTCAGTTTGTGCCCACATCCGCCATCCCGACAATGTGGGTGCGCTGGGGTGACAGCCGCCATCCCACGCAAACAGACATGCGGCTGTGGAACGCCCAAGTCCAAGGCATTAAAGAACGGCGCCTCGTCTCAGGCGGCCTCGCCCTCGAACGACACGGCACCAACGTCTCCTAAGCCCGGAGCTGGCTCGAGTTCGTTCCGGGTACAAAAGTCCTCCAAACCTCCTAGTAGGAAGGCGTCCATCGACCCCTCGGGCATTGAGCGGATGGATGCCGGTCAGGTCAACATACTGCCTACGTTCGACTCCAGGCAGACGCCGAGCGGCTCCGCACACCAGAACATACCCACTCCACCGGTTAACGGATATCCGCCGATACCCATCTCTCCACACCACGCGAGCCCGATTGACGCGATGATGATGCCCTTCTACTCTCAGCATGTGGCATCTCCGGCGTTAGGCCACTCGATGCAACAGAACTCAGCAAATGGACGCACCGTGAATGGAACAAGTCAGCCAACAAGTTCGGGACATAACCCCCAGATGGTGCCGAGCCAGCCAAAAAACACAGCTGGCGAGTGCTGCCCGTGTTCGAATTCAGGGGTTGCAGCCCCCGAGCTGAAGAAGGGAAGCTGCTGCCAATCTAGCTCGCACTCGTCGCAGTCAAAGTCGATACCCAATGGCGGCCATAATACACCACCACAAATGCAGCAGCCCAGCCCCGCGATGATGACGCCGAACATGACCCCTAACATGACACCGAGCCAACAGCCGTATCCGCCTTATTTCCCCCACCCGACCATCTTTCACTATCCTCCAAACTACGGCTCGTACCTCCAACCCCTGCTCCCCGAACTCTGGAAGCAGGCCATGACGTCTATGATGGCGCAGACGCTGGGAAACTCCAACGCGATGGGAACACCAGAACTTGGATTCATGCCGAGCGGAACCCCCAACACTCCTTCGCTTGGATCGTCGCATGTCTGCACATGCGGAGACAGCTGCCAGTGCATCGGGTGCGCAGCACATCCGTACAACGATGCTACACAGGACTACGTTCGCTCAGCGTGGAACTCGATGATGGATGAAACGTGGGCGAATGGCATAGCGTCGCCTCTACAGAGCTCGGCACCATTCCACGCACGGAATCATCGGCCAAATATCAACGGTCATCACATAATGAACGGACGACCGAGCGTCGTCTCGACTCCGGTGCCCAATAGTGGCACGGCGACTGCGACTACCTCGACACCTACTGTATCCGAACCTATCAAGTCATGTTGCGGAGCCGAGCCCGGTGGGACAGAGACGGAAACCAACGCCCCGACTCCGGCCCCCCTTGCCACGTCCCCTACACCGCAGACGCCTTCAGACACCGCATCCGGTACGAGCGAGGAGCAGACACTATCGGCGAGCGACTTCTTCTTTGTGACGTATCCGTTTGGGGAATCCTGCATGGGGGACACGGCCTCGTGTCCGTGCGGAGATGACTGCCAGTGCCTAGGGTGCGTGGTTCACGGGAATAGTGCTGAGGGAGTAACGGAGTCACAAGGGATATAGCTAGGAAGGGTTCTACCATCGTCTTTGGAGGGGTGGCAGGGGCATAGGTTTGGATAGGATGACCGATCCTGATGATTTTGACGCTCGATACCCAGGTGGTGCGTAAGAGACATAGCTGGAACTTCATGAAGGAGTTATGTGGAATATGGAAGTGGCATAGACTCTAGCGCGTTGGGACAGTCTCTGCTCATAGGATTACTGGGGTTTATGGAGTTGGGGATGTTAATTGGGAGAGCGGTGCGTATTTTGGCTTAATGAAATACGTCGAGATATGACCAGAGAATTCTGAGAAGGTGTGATTTACGATTGCTTATCCATTCGGAGTCATCTTTGCACCTGTTCACCGTTCGTAATCGTCTTGTGAGGGTTTGGATGCCGTATGCGATTGTCGGGGTCCGTAATCGCTTTACCGCGACCGCCGTCGCGGTACAGGGTCAAAGTCACCCGTACCTTCACAGACAACGCCCCTGCGACGTCCGTTGAACCTTGACGTCCATCAACTTACTGGGACTTGCGTATTTCGAAATCGGGAATATAATTCCGTCGCGGACTCCTCTAGGATCCGGAACTCCACTGGAGATCAAACTGGGAAGCGCGGGTTTACTTCTGCTACTGGTGAGCCTCAGGACTGGGGGATATGGAGTCGCGTCATGAAAGATGGGGTGAGAGGCGGAGTGGGCGGTCGAGGTCGAGGTCACCTCACGAACATCACCGTCACTGGAGGGGCCGGCGATCGCCGTCGGGCGAGCTCCGGAGGGAGAGGAGACCTGGACGGCGAGAGGAAAGACAGCGCAGGTCACCTAGACGCGCGCGACAGGACACGCCCAAGAAGCTACCGTTCGAGTCGCGGCAGCTAGGGAAGAGCGAGCTCGATGTGTTCAGGCCCTTACTTTCATACTACTTGAGGATCCAGAAGCAGAAGGATATGGGCGCAATGGACGAGAGGGAGATACGGGGGAGGTGGAAGAGCTTTTTGGGCAAGTGGAACGCTGGTGAGCTGGCGGAGGGTTGGTATGACCCGCACATCTGGGAGATTGCACTCAGCGAGGCGAAAGAAGCCAAGCTGACTGAGAGGAGGTCAACGTCCCGCGATGTGGGCGGGCGTACCCAAAGCCAGAGGGAGGTGATCCAGCCACGCGCAGAGGCGAGTAGCCCCAGCGATAGCAGCGATGACGACTTTGGCGCCCCTTTACCACCCCCACGCCTATCCGGCGCAAAACACACAGTCTCGGCTCCTCATCTCGACGACCTTCGGGTCCGCGATGAGCTCCTGCAGGAAGAATCAGCCCAGGACGCCGCCGACCGCGTCGCCTCTATTCGACATGCACGGCGCCTCGACCGCCGCGAGCAAAAGGAGCGCCTAGAAGAACTCATCCCTCGTGCTGACCCGGGCTCCCGCGAACGACAATTAGAGAAGCGCGCGGAGGTGAACGCCAAGATGCGCGAGTTCAGGGAGAAATCGCCAGGCGGTGAAGTGGATGAGGGGACGCTGATGGGGGATGGGGGAGGGGACTCACTGAAGGAGATGAAGAAGGAGGAGGAAGCCAGAGCGAAGAAGAAGTCGGAGAGGGAGGCGAGGAGGGAGGAGATGTGGAGGGCGAGGATGGCGGAGAGGGAGGAGAGGGTAAGGGAATACCGGGAGAGGGAGGAGGGGACTGTGGCGATGCTGAGGGAGCTGGCTAGGAATTCCAGGAGGGATTTGTAGGGGCGTTGGGGTTCTAGATATGAATTAGAGCATAATTAGAGGCGATTATGATCTTGAATGATCACTTGGTGGCGGTAATGGTCTGTGGTTCCTCGTGGGGAGACTCTCACTGCAGCAGGGCGCCAGCGCTGCCTCAACCCCACCAAAAATGCATCAAAATACCCATTTTTCACTTTCACTCACAGCACCTGTCAAACTCCCCATCACCCTCACCCGCAAGCCACCACCTTACAGACCGCCAAGGTACCCTCAATACTCGTCTCTTATAAGCATCCTTCTCAGTCCAGAACCATGGACACCGGCGAAAACTTCGGCGACATGTTCGCCGACCCGGAGAACTACTACCCGCCCACCCCGCCGGGCACAACCGAGTCTTACACCCTGTCGACCGGCCAGGCTCTCACCCTCCACCTGGTCGGCTACACGCCTTTCGAAGCGCACCACCTCTGGAACGGCGCGCGCATCGTTTCGCGGCTCTTCGAGTCCGAGCCGGAGCGTGTGCGCGACAAGACGGTCCTGGAGATCGGCGCCGCCTCGGGCCTGCCGTCGCTTGTGTGCGGCGCTCTGGGGAGCCGGCGTGTGGTGGTGACGGACTTCCCAGACATCGACCTCATCCTGACTATGCAGAAGAATGTGGACGGCTTGGAGGAGAGTGTCGAGGGGACAAAGGGCAGGGTGCGAGTGAAGGGGTACACGTGGGGTGCGGACGTGTCGCCGTTGATAGAGGAGATGGGAGACGAATGGAACGGCGGCTTCGACGTGTTGATTCTGGCGGACTTGTTGTTTAAACACTCAGAGCACCCCAACATGGTCAAGACCATCCGCAGGGCGCTAAGCAGGCGGCGTGGGAGCTGCGCGTACGTGGTCTTCACTTCATACCGGCCGTGGCTCCGGCACAAGGACCTGGGGTTCTTCGACGTGGCGCGGGAGGACGGGTTCGTGGTGGAGAAGATACTGGAGGAGAAGCTGGAGAAGCCGATGTTTGAAGGGGACCCGGGTGACTTGGAGATTCAGAAGACGGTTACGGGGTGGACGGTGCGGTGGCCGGAGGAGGAGTGCGAGGGATGAGGCAGGTCGATATGTGTTGGGACGTTGGGCGAAAAGTACGCGTTGGTTACTACAAGTCCTTGAAATACGGAAGGTATGTTGCGTCGTTTCGGTTGGCTGAGGTCTTTGAACCGAGGCGACGCTTGACACGATTGCGGCCCGAGCTATATCTATGACAGGGCAAAGTCGCCTGGCCACGACGATAGTGAGACGGAAGCCAGCTATCTCCAAGGTTTTTATCCAGTCAGACTAGATGAGGAGAGTGAAGGCGGTGGCCGTCAAGGCGTGCGTCTCTGGTCTCTGTTGAGCGCCTTGCTATGGTTCCGGTACTATGGTGAGGAGGGGAGCTCCCGACCCATCCGCTAGAATTCTGTGACAGGAAGAGATAGCCTTAGTAGTCTTCAGCAGCACACCTATCTTACACGTCTTCCTATATTTGTAGGTAGCGCATGGTGAATTACCCTCGTTCGTGCAGTAGGTAGGCGTGTAAGCCAGCTCTGGAAAGAATATTGAGTGGACGCAACATGGGGAGTCCACCCACCCCTCGATTCACACGACGGCGCCCCCACTGCCCAGGAAATTCTTTCTGTGAACCCCCGTTCGCAGGGAAACAATTTAACTAGGTTTTTTAAGTGTAAGCCTATGACAATAAACCCAGAACCTCGGTTCGCAACAGCCATCGGAAGCCCAGGACACCCATAACCAAACGAGAAGTAAATGCATGCTGGGGCTGCGTGTAAACTAGGGGATATGCAGCCAAAAACAGCAACGCCGGCATCACGGAGCATGCGAAATGGGGGTCGCGGCCCGCCAATGATCGGTTTAGTCTCAGCCGGGCGTGTGTGACATCATGGCTCTTCTTATTTTAACGTACGATGCCCCTCTTCCTCGACGAGCTTCGGCGCCAAATTCTTCCTCAACTCCAGCACGCCTTCTAAAACTTGCACGTCTTCCCTCACATATCACTCAACTACACCATAACGACACCGCCGATGCCGACGCCGACGCATACCCAACTCTCAGGTCCAGACCCAACCATGACCCTGACCCCGCCCCGCCCTTCCGGCGCCCAACTCCGCGCCGACCTTGCCAGAAATGGCTACGTCATCCTCAAGACTGGCTTCTCTGCCGCCCGCCTCGACGAACTCCGCGCGGCGGCAACGCACACAACCTCCGCCGCCCGCACTGGCGCCTGGCCGCACGTCCGCGTCGTCGGCAAGCAGTTCCCGCCCTGGGACCCCGCTCAGGCGCTGGAGGAGGGCATCTGGGGCGTGCAGCACCTCCTCCACCCTGACCTGCCGGACCCGGACGCGGCCGCCTTTGTGCGCGCGTATTTCTCCGAGGAGATCATCAGCGTTGTGCGAGATCTTTTGGAGTGTGGGGATGACGAGCTAGTGATGGAGCTGTTTAACATGCTGGTGCGGCCGGAGAGAGACTATGAGCTGCGCTGGCATAGAGATGACATCCCGCCCGAAGCTACAGCGGACGAGGAACTAGAGAGGTTGAGGGAGCCCGCGTGGCATGCGCAGTATAACCTCGCGCTCTACCCCGACGCGAGTCTCGTTGTAGTTCCGGGCTCCCACACGCGGGCGCGGACGGACGCAGAACGTGCTGCAGGACCATACGAGGCAGATATGCCGGGCCAACTGGTGGTTGAGCTAGAGCCGGGCGACGTGGTTTTCTACGACAACAACATCCTGCATCGAGGCGTGTACGATGCCATGAAGGAGAGGATGACGCTACATGGGAGTGTCGGGCATGTGAAGGGCAAGACGGCGCGAGCGAGGAACGTGTTGCAGCACGCAATCGGGGATTGGGTTGATCGATGTACGTTCCAGAATCTGGAGGGAGAGTCAAGGGAACGAGCGGAGGGCATGAGGGAAAGGTTGATTAACATGGGGAAGGAAGCCGGTGCGGACGTGGGGTATTCGCAGAATGGTTGAGTGAGTCGGGCCGGGACACGGGCCTGCTCGGTGCCGCCGAGAGGGACGGCGGATTCGACAAGTTTGTTTGGACTGGATGCTACGTGACTTGGGGCTAGGATGGCCGAGAGATCAGCCTGACGACTAGGAGGATCGTTTTCCTTTAAGCGGTTTTTTGGGGCGCAGGTGTATGGCGCTAATACTACAGCTTCCTGTTCGGCGTTTCCTTTGAACCAGGCATGTCGAAAACACTCCCCACGGGATGACTCGCTGCGACGCTGGGAAAATTGGCGTGTACAGCTAAGCCCATGTATTGTCGGCGATCGTCCCACGTCACTAGTGCATTCTTCCACTGGACGTGTGTTTACGTTCCATGACGAAGGATCATCTTCAGCACCCGGCCGGCGGATGAACACGGTGTGACGCGGGGCGTTGGGCGGGGTCGAAGACTTGAGACACCGCGGGGGCAGGCACGCGATTAGGATAGTAGTATAGTAGTCTCGGTTAGTTTCAGAGGCGGCGGGAAGTAATATAGCTGTTGGGTATCATGCTCTCGCCTCCGCAATTGAGGCCTCGGCACTTGCCATCCCCATGCGCCAACACGCGAGTATCTAGAGTAGAAAAGACAACAGGGTTTGCCCCTCACCATCTCCGGGATAAAGGAACGTAGGGCAGAGTGGAGTATTTATACCCCGGTACACGCCGTCAAGTGCGGTAAACCATTCATGACCGGGGCACCGCCATCAGCCTATTTGGAGAACTGGCATCTGCGGGGGGCGGGGAGGGGCATGGCAAACTGGTACCGTGGAGAGGAACCATAATAGCCAGATTGGTGGCTGGGAACCAACCAGACGGCCCCCAGGCTCGTCTTTGTTCTTTCGGCATGTCGGAGCCGAGCTGGATTGGCCGGGTTTGGATCCTTGGAGCGGGGTGGGATGGCAACGTAGTTCATATCCTAGCACAATGTTTCGAAACGTGTTTGGGGCGAGCGGGGCTTGGATTCGAGGGCATGGAGCTTGTCTATCCTTCTTCTAAATGTGTCTCTGTTGGGGGTAGCGGGCTCCTTGCGGTAGGGTAGGCGGATTTAGGAGATGCAAGTACCTATAGGATCAAGTGTGCAATGCAGGTCTGGCAACACAGCGCCGGAAACAGCCCCCACAACCCTGTCCTCACACGAGAAAACCAACCCAGCCTATCCAGAATGGCGGGACTTTCCTGCACCAATTCAGGGCTGCGGGACAAACCTGAAGCATGCATTAAGAAGCCTATGTGGCTGGGGCAGGGAGCTCTCTCCCAATGCGGGACATCTGCCTTGGCGCTCAAACATTCTTGGCTCCGCGCACACCCATCTTGTTTTGCATCCAAACTGGGAAGAAGGGCGAGAGAGAGGGCCATGGCTCTGAGCGGTGGGATTTCTGGGGTTTATTATGGGGCCGTGGTATCTGTTACCCCATACTCCAATAGCGGGTCAACCCATCCTGCCAGCGACATGACCCACCCGCTGGACTTCGGGGGGATTCTTCCCGCCTGCTGCCCCATGTCCACGCTGGTGCTGCGCCAAGCGGACATTACTTCCTCTTGAGACTATGGTAGCTTTTTTTTTCCTCTGCCCCGGGGGACGTAATAATGCCACAAATGCGTCCCACCCGCTTTGACAAGAAAGCTCTAGAAGCAGAATAACATTTCCCGTCCCATCTCGGAAGTGGTGGAGGGACCCGAAACGTGGGGCGGCCCTGGCCCCCTCTGATCGTCCCGGCGCGCGAATCACGACGATCCACTATGACCCATGCTTATCCATGAATCCCCAAAAGATCCCAGGACTCAGGGCCAATCCGCCATGCGTAGAAACGACCTCGGACAGGCCACTCCGTAATTACTGTACGGTCCCGCTCTCTTTCCCACCTCCCATGGGCCGGACGGAACACGGCAAGCCGGTGATCATCGCGATCTCCCCTCACGTGAATTTTGTGGAGGGCAGGTCCCCCTCTCCCCTCGCTCGCGATGTGTAATTATGCACCAGGGATCTTTCCCATCCTTCTCCGCAAACCTGGGGGGGGGGGAAGTTACCGAGGGAGCACCCCGACCGCATGTGTGCGCACAAACTCAAAAATTACAGCGGCAGTCTCGGGTCCCAGGAAGTACCTCCTTTTTTTTTTTTCTGGGAGGGGGGAAGGATTCCACCCCACCCCACTGTGTTGTTATTACTCCAAGCTTTTTTTTTGTTCTGCCCGGGCCCACAACCGGGCCTGCCATCCAGGAGAGCGCGGGAATTGGGAAGGTGAGCTCTGGGTTCCCAGCACCCCGCCTTCCGTTTGCGGAGTGTGGTCCTTCCCTTTCCTTGTCCCGGCCCCATTATTTCTCCGCGGCTTGACTCGGTGTTTCTTCCCCTAGGTTTTCACCTCCAATTCCCGATTTCGCTAGCTTCGGCCCTGTCATACTTCTCTTTGATGTGTACATGTAGAGCTGGATTTACCTCGGGTGCCACAATGACACCCACCTCGTACGTCCCCGCCGAGGTGTGCCGTAGAAGTGCCACAATACCCAGGAGAACCAACTATCCTCCCGGAGCCAAGAATGCATGGTTCACCGCATGTGACCCAAGCGAAGCGAGAAAAAGAAAGAGCAGTCCGGAAAGACTTTGCCCTCGTTCCCTTTCCCTAAGGTGTTCAGCTCTCCTCGGTCCCGCAGCGCAGTGCGTCAAGGTCACCTCAGCCGTGGCTCGGACGGCGTGATTGGCGGCGTCCCCGCCTTTCGGCCCCCCACATGCAACCCCCGTCTTATCGACTGTGTGATTTCTCCGCATTGGAGATGAACCCCATGGGGCAGCCTGTCCCGACGTCAGGTACCGCCCACTCTCTCCAAAGCCCAATTCTCTGTTACCCTGTGGTTCTCAACCGTCTGAATGCTGGTTCAGCTGCTTAGACCAGCACCCACCACTCCCTTGGCTTCTCTGACGTCCTCTCCACACACTTACAGCTCGGGAACGAGGCCCTTCGGAAGTATAGGCCCGTCGCATGGCAGCCTCCCCTAAGCCAGCTGCCCCCCCAAGCAACCTGCGCCCATTCCCGCGTTCCAGCCGAACTGACGAGGCTGATCCGAGCCTTTCACTGGATCCTTACCTTTACTCCGCCTTGGAGCTGGACTTCGACAGGCTCCTTTTTCTCCACTTTTGAAATCTCATCCCATATCCTCCTATCCTCCTCCTCTTCTTTTGCGTCAGACCTCCATATGTTACCCGCCTTATATCGTCACACCCCATACAACTCTCGTTCCTCGACCTGTTAACTCGGGCACTGCTTCTTTTGGGGACTGGACCTCAGGCGGAACTCGAGTCCCGTTGCGTATGAGCAGCCCCCTAGGCTTCCTCGAGTGACTTCACTACCATCGAGGCCCACGACTTCCCGAACACATTTAGACGTCGCACGGCCCAGCCCCAGAGTCTCCATCTGTCTCTCTCTGACACCCCGGCTCAGCCCCATCGTTTCTTGGGCTTTGGCCGCGCGCTCTGCAAGACTGCGTCGTTCCGATTTTCCGCACCTGCGACCCCAGGTGGGAACTACAGACTCTGATGTCTGATAGTCTGCTGCCATTTCGCGGAATCGAACAGCAAAAGCCAGCCGCAAGGAAGAACTGCCCCCTCGTCGCATCGCACGCCGCTCCCCTGCCGGAAGACGGGGGCGATTGAGGGGTAACAAGGACCAAGTCTCATTCGGCGCCGCTCCTTTCAGGCCCGCGACAAACCCGGATCCTTTCATCAACGTCTTATTCACCCCCACAGGCCCCCTCACTTCCCACTCCTGCGCTCTCACCGCTTAGCCATAGAGGGCTTTTCTCCCGCGGCCTTATCTATCGCTTTCCCCACACTCACCCTCGTTGCGCCGCGTGACCGCACTCTGGCGACAATTAGCCTCCTATGATGCCAGTCCAACCCATAGACCCGCCACCTCTTCTCCGAGGCCACTCTCCAGCGAGTCCCGTGCCCTCCACTAATACTACAGTACCTAACGGATCTTTGCCCACACCTCCCACAGCCGTCAATGGAGGCGATGGCGAGTCCCGGCACCTCAAGCCGAAGGCGCTGCCGTGCAAGTACTGCAGTAAGCGATTCAGGTCAGTCAAGCCCGTCGGGTTTATGAAGCTACCCTTGGACACGCTGCTCACATTTTCTCGTCGTCCGTCCAGGCGAGTAGAGCATGTTCAGCGACACGAGAGGACACACACCAAAGAGAAACCTTTCGCTTGTACATGGGGCCTCTGTGGAAAGACCTTCGGAAGAAGGTGAGTATCGCGAATGGACGGAATTTCCGACCCAATATCAAAGTTGATTGTACCATATGCCCTCCCGGGATGACTCCCATGCTACCCGTACCGTTATGTATTCCTGCCTTTCTCTATTCCTGCCCGTGCTAATCTTTCCGCGCACCCGACATTCTGCAATCCTATCCTGCGTCTTTCGCCCCGGTTCATTTTATCCCAACTCGGTCCCTCGCTTGGGGGCAAGTAAAGCTTACATGGACATCAGGGACCTCCTCGTGCGTCATGAGAAACTTGTACACCTCAACGAGGGAAGCAAGGACAACCGCGCGAAAAAGCCTCCGCCTGGCCTGACCCAACCAGATTCACGGCCCGATGGACGTGCCGACATTGGTGTCTTCGGGATGCACTCTGCTGCTAATGTACAGCAGGCGTTCCGCCCCGAGCCGGCACCGCCTCCACCTGGGACGGCGGGGCCCCCGAACAATCGCGCGCCGCCAAGGAATGCGCCGTGTAATCTTGACCTCCTGTCCGACGCGGCGCTGGCGAGTGCCGTCAACCCGACACAGCCGATGATACCGGGCTTTACCCATCATGCTGCGCCTTCAACAGCAAACTCGAAGCCTGGACTCCAAGCGTATAGTGACCAGGGGGCGTATCCACCGCGACGGGATGAGCCTGCGACACTCTCGGCTCCGTTTGTTCCCCAGGGAACGTCTGCATCCTTCGACGAGTATAATTTTTTTGATGATATCGCATCTTCGTCTCACTTCCTGCCGCCTCCCTTCGATCCAGACCAGCAGCCGGGAGGATGGTCAGCCAAGGCATCAAAACCTGGCTCCGGGTTTCCATCACGGCTACCTTCAACCCAGCCCGACCAGCGGGGCTTTACGGGCGACGGTGCTCCCCCGTCTAGATCCTTGGAAGATCAGAGCCGAACACCACCGTTTAGAATATCGCCAGGCGATCACACGGTCTTGAAAGCGAGAGTAGAAGAGTTCTCGGCCGTGCTACCGAACGATTTTGTCTTTCCATCGCGACATACACTCATAAGGTTCGTGGAGGGCTATGCCAGCGGATTCAACGAGCACCTGCCATTCCTCCACCTCCCGACCTTATCCCTCATTGAGATCGCCCCCGAACTCTTGCTCGCGGTCCTGTCAGTGGGAGCGCAATGCCGGTTCGAGAACCAACGGGGTTATGCGCTGTGGTATGCTGCTAGGTCCGTCGCTCTCGAGCAGATACGCAGGAGGCGGAGCCCAGACGTACTCGCGCTGTTGCCCACGTCCGCCGCTTACAGCCCGCATTCTACGAGGCCATCGCCTAGTTCTGGGCAACGGCACTCGTTTGCATCGACATCGACAGCAGACCGGCCGGCCACTAGAGAACACCCTGCTCCCTTGTAAGTAAGCGGCTGTTTCTGCATGAACAACGAGCTAACCCATGCTCTCTGCCTATAGATCTCCCGGCACCCTCCAGTCCCGCCTGGAGTCTATACAAGCCCTTCTTCTCCTGTTCTCTGTCGGGCTGTGGGGCCCGAAAGCTATCCTCAACGAGGCACTTTCTTTGCAGAGCCAGCTGGCGATGCTGCTCAGGGAAGACGGGCTATCATCCGACACGAGCCAGTCTAGCGCTACCGACTGGCAGGCGTGGATACGGCTTGAAGGAGCGATTAGGACAAAACTGATGGCGTACTGTTTCTTCAACCTTTGCAGTGTGACGTATGGCACGCCTCCCCTACTGCTCACGTCAGAACTCAACCTTTACCTCCCTCAGCCGTCGCGGTTCTGGAAGGCCGAGAGTGCATGGCAGTGGCAGGAGCGCCGGCAAACGATACCGCCTGCCGATATGACCGTCCACGACGCATTCTCTCGTCTCTTCGCGCGTCAGCCCCAAGCCATGAACGGCCATATCTCGTCACTAGGCCACTACGTCCTCATCCACGCCCTCCTTCAGCATATCTATCTCCTCAAACAAACCTCGCTATCGACACCCCAGACTCCCAGAGCCCATCGCAGCCTGCGGAATGAAGACGCCGAGGACATCACGCACGCGCTCCGGGTGTGGCAAACGACCTTCGAGCACGGCAACCAGATGCGCGCCGCCGCGCAGGCGCAGGGCGGGTTCCTGGGCAGCGACGCCTTCCCAGGGGGACCGGTAGCTTTCGACTCGACGGCATTCCTGCGGATGGCGTACATCCGGCTTTGCGTGGACGTGGACCCGAGGCGGGGTTTCGAGACGCGGGACCACGGGGTCGTCGCGGCAGCGCTGGGCGAAAGAGCGGGGATGATGGTAGATAGGGGCCTGAGACTACAGCGGGGATTGATCCAGGCCATGCATGCGCTGTCAATGCTGGTCAAGGCTGGAGTGAACTATGTTGCGAGGGCGAAGTCATCCGAGTGGAGCATCCAACATTCACGTGAGTGGAAGTCCTCTTGTTTCCAGCCGTGTTCGGTACTAATTCGCGGCAGTCTGCAACTTTGAGTGTGCCGTCCTGGTGTCGCGGTGGCTCCTGAGTCTGGCCTCACTAACACCCCACGACGCCCCGCCTACACCTGAGGAAAGAAGCCTCCTGGAGACAGTCCGCCGGCTCCTCGACGAGACTGAGTTCGGCGCCCCTTTCGAAGGCACGACGGTTGACGGCGGACCGGGCGATGGTCCCAGGTTGAGACAGCTCGCCGCGGCGGTGGTGAGACTCTGGGCAGAGACGTTCAAGGGGTCGCACATTTTTGAAGTGGTGAGGGTGATGGGGAACAGCCTGGATGGATACGGGGACATGCTGGAGAAGCCGAGAGATAGGACGCCAGTCAGGGAGGCGGCGATGTAGGGTGATTTTCCTTGGATTCAAAGGGTAGGCGATACGCATACGTGGTTTATGGCGCAGTGGAAGGCGAATCAGGGGTTAAAGGTGGGCGTTGGTGGCATCGTGATTTCCGAAGAACCTGCTATTTGAATATTCCCAGGACACACAGCCGGGATGGAGTTTACTGAAGGCCATTATTTTTTTTGAGTATATATAATGTGTTTCTTAGAGCATATATTGTTACTGGAACAAAATGGCAGCGTGAATCTATGTGGTCGGTGGCTCCCAATGTAAGGACTTGGAGCTCGTCATTGAACTGGTGGGTTTGGATCGTGGGATTGCTGCGACCAAGAAAATGAACAGAGACGCTGAAATATCAGGTGCTGACGCCTGGTGTCAGCTTACCAAATACCAACGAGGATTGGCCTCAGCGACCGTTACCGTCGGCCCACTGTCAACGTCACTGGCCGTATCTATTTCTTAGACAACGATACCACACCCACACTCCTGAAACGAGCGACGCCACCCATTCTCGACGATTTGAAGAAGCATAATAGCCTGAAGAAGCGAAGAACCCCCAAATCCAGCGAAATTTCCGGCCATTGCCATCCCGCGACGCACCTTGCAACCCGAGTCCAACCGAGCTCGCCCTCACGCGCTAGCAGGCACCAGTCCATCCGCGAATCAGCCAGCGACGAACTGCCATTCCCCATCCGCCGCCACCCGAAACCAAACCTACGAAAGCCCGCGGCAGCCCTTTCCGGGCGCCTAGAAACCGTACTGAACAAATGGCGCAAACCCCCCCCCTCCTCTTCACCAAGCGCCTAACCAGCTTCCTCTCCTCGCACCTCTCCCCGACAACACACACCCTCCTCCTCACGACGCCAACCGGCCGCCTCCTAGCACATGCCTCCAACGCACCCGCGGCAGCCCTACGCGCGCGGGCGACCGTAGCGGCGGGGCTGGCGCGCATGTACTCGCGCTCTCCGTCCGCCACGCCAAATGCAGAGGGAGAGGCGAGCACGGAGGGCGAGAAGGGCCCGCTGTGCGTGACGGTGCAGATGGCGGAGGGGATCTTCGTCGTGCGGATGTTGCGGTGCGGGCTGCTCCTCGTGGCGGTGGGGCCAGACGAGTCGGTAGAGGCGGCGAGTGTGAAGAGCGGGAGCGCGAGCGTGGGGGCCGGGGTGAGGAGGGTGGGCGAGGAGGTGGGGAGGGTGTTGGAGGGGAGGCTGGGGGCGTTGAGGGTTCCCGGGGATGTGGTGGAGGGAGATTAGGGGAGGAGAGTGCGGGCTTGTAGGAGGTTGTGTAATGTGGTAATATGAGTATCCTGTCAATGTGATGAGCTGCGGATGGACAGGTTCCTCCGCGATTCGAACCTTCGTCGGGGCTGACGGGACTGGCCGCCGTGCCTGGACTCCAGAAGCCGAGCCGATAGGGGGAACGTCCTCCACTGAGCCTCGCGTGATTTGGTCCGTCTTTCCGTCTTAATGACGATCACACATCAATGCAGAACACAGATACATACGAGTGGGAGAAGAGTGATATAATCCATGCAATACGATTGCCATTATCTATTATCTCAGATCCCCAGGTGAAAGCAACCATTCCAACGCCGTCTATACCCCTTTCCCATCCCAAACGCCAGATGCAAATCCCTCCTACTCGATACTCATCCTCATCATGCCATCATTTGTATCCACCATCCCCTGGAATCCAATCCTCCCCTTCGTCCTCCCCCCGGACGTCGCCGCACTTCCGGCCTCACTAACGCCGCTGCTCGCCCCCTTGTCCCCACCGTTGCTCCCCGGCCGGGAACCCCAGGGCGCGGCGTCCCTCTGCAGCGGGCTCTGCATAATGGGCGAGTTGTGCACGCTTACGCTCGGGCTAACGGCCCGCCTCTTCAGCGCCACGGGGTCGAGGTCGTCATCTCGCCGCCGTTTGGTGTTGATGCGCCGGCTGATCTCCGCCGCTGAGGGCGCCTGCGTGTCCGAGCGCTGGGAGTCGCTGCTCGCGGCCGTGCGGCCGAAGCCGGGGGGATACCCCTGCGGGGAGTCCATGTTGATATCCTCGCTTACGCTCGACGAGCCACGCTGCCGGAAGGGCGGTGGAGGGGGGGTGGTGTAGCTGCTCGACTCGGACGTGTCCCATGGCATACGCTTCGCCCTCGCGCCTTTGAAAGCGGAGATGCCGAGGCCGGGGTCGTTCATCAAGTCATCGAGGTCGTCAACAATCGGATCCTGCGGGTTCATAGCCGGGGAGGAGTGCGCTGTGCTAGCGGCGGACTGCGCTGGCGGAGCGTCGCGTCGGGTGGGCACGTCGCTTT
The DNA here is from genome assembly GCA_030271035.1 of Microascus cirrosus. Lineage (NCBI taxonomy): Eukaryota > Fungi > Ascomycota > Sordariomycetes > Microascales > Microascaceae > Microascus > Microascus cirrosus. The sequence continues at coordinate 36,896 of JAMBUN010000052.1, forward strand.
CAGTCACTTGCCGGAGAACGTCAGCTTCGCGATGGATGTCGGCCTCGATGGGGGCGCTCTCCTCGGCTAGTGCAGCGCGTATACGTGCGAAACCCTTCGTTTTTGGCTGCTGCAGTTAGGACCTCTCCTGGGAACAGAGCTGAAGGATGTTGACATACCAAAAGATTCCCACGCCGCGTTACAACCCTCCGAATGACACTCCTTTGGCCGTCCCGGCTCGGGGTAGTCACCATCCCCTCGGGCGCCTTGCCGTCCTCCCCCTCGCTTCCGGACAGATGCAGCTGGTTCGCCTGCCAGCTGATGCTCTCCCTCCTGGAGTGGGCTCCTTCACCTGACCCCGTCGGCGGCGACTTCGTGATGCCGCTCGACTGGACGCCGCCTAGGCCCAGGCCAAGCGAGCCACCTAGCCGCCGCTTCGGGTACTTCTTTGGCCGTTGCCTCTGCTGAAAGCTCATGAGGCCGCTCGCGGGCGATCCTCCGAGCGACCACGGCGCAGGCTGTGAGCCAAGGGAGGATGTAGCCTTGGCCTGCGGTGTGGTGAGGTACGTCTCGTCCATGTCCTCATCCATGAGATCGTCGTCAGAGCTTGACGACGAGTCGGATGGGACGATCCCAGGGGCGCTCCCCAATGAGCCAGAGAGACTCATCTTCTCCTGGTTGCCCATCACAGACCAGAGCGAGTTCGACGACTGCTCCGTACCGCTAAAGTCACCGCTTCGGCGGCCCGGGATATTCATGCCGCGCCCACCGATCGTCGGGCTTGAATCGGGGCTCGGCTGGTCAGCGAGAGTCGAGTGGTGCAGACTAGTGGCGGCACGGGAGAAGTCAAGCCCCCTCGAGCGTCGAGGCAGGACGTTTGTCGGTGAAGCAAAGACCTGCGAGTGGTCTAGTTTCGGGCTCAGCGGGCCCACTCGGTTGCTGGGATACGGGCTGCCGACGGAGGACTGGGCGGGCGAGAAGTCGCGGTTGTGGGGGACGTGCAGGTTGAGGGAGCCTCGCGAGGGGGCATCGCGGCGCGGGGTTGAAGGGGCGGCGGCGGCAGTGGGTATAGTTGTGGGCGAGAGCGTGGTTTCTTTGAGCGAGCTGTCGTCCTTTGTCCTCCGTGTCGCCGCTATTATGTGGGGGGAAGGCGAGAGCTTGGCGACTGCTGACGGGTCGCCGTCGGAGAGAGAGCGGGGCTTGGGGAAGCCCGAGCGAGGGATCAGATCCGGGTCCGGGTCCGCGGTCTGTCGGTTGATGTCATCGTCATCGACGAAGGCGGAGTCGAAGAAGCGGTCTCGAGGCTGCCCGTCCATTATTCGTTTCGGGCGCGCTCAGAGCAGAGTAGGAACAAAGCTCTAAATAAGGTGTAAGATAACAGGGAGTGTCTGTGTGTTGCCGCGTCCCTGGCCAGGACAAAGGCGGTTTCAGGGTATGACGTTTGAGGTCAGGAAGGTCGCGACTATGGTGAATTAAGGGATTGGCGCAGGCTTTCAGGGGCTGGACGAGATCGTCATGACGAAATGGCTCGCCAGCGAGTCGGAATTGAACAAGTCGTCATTGAAATCACGCTGAACGTTGGACCGAGTTTGCAGCAGGGGCTTGGTCGAGGCGGCGGTTAGAAGGAGGTCATGTCGAAAGTCACAGAAAACGATATGATCAGCGCTTCCCAGCAACGAGTCGGCGCGTGGGGGGCGGATCTCTTTGTGGGGCTCCCAAGTCAGCCAATCAGGTACGCCCGGAACCGACGCCTCCAGCGATACGCTAGGCTATTTCAAGGAGCATTTCAACATGATTGTGGATTAAACTTCTTCATGCCAGGAGGCGAACATGAGGAAAAGCAGAAAGGGAAGCAGGGTGTTGCCTGATCCGCTACCTGTCATCCAGGTCGAGGTCTGGGAAAGGCTGGCGACACCGACCATGACCCCGCAGCCCGTCCCGTTTGTCCAATGTCGCGCAGGCATCCCTTCCCCCTCAACTTCTATGCGAGTACGCGGCCTCATGCACGCCGTTGGCGTATCACAATGCCTAGAAAAGACTCGTACTATCCAACAGATATTGTTGTTTTGAGGCTTCCGGCATAACATCCAGTTATATCGATGGACCTGATGAAATTCAACAAGAAGCAGCACTAAGTATGGATCAGCTCGGCTATAGTCCATGGCTAGACTTACTAAGTACAAAGCGGCCGCCGGGCCCCGACCCCCAAATATCACGTGATTTGAGGTCCTCAGCGATGAGGATCCCGCTAATGGGCTCACTTGAGCTAGGATGGAAGTTCCAAAGACGTGAAGAAGTCCTATGTTGAGCTGTCTGTCCTCGGCAAATATAAGCTTATTCAGGACAATGGATTAAAAAATAAAATTGAACAGAAAACTGTGCTTCCTTATTTTATCTACCCTCCTCCACGTGAAGGCTTCGTGTACGAAAACCGGCTGTCATCAGAGCTTGGTCGCCTTTGCTATTCAATCATGGGAATAACATCTCAGTATCTGTTTAAATACAATTTGCGGGACTGAAACGCTGGGTACCGCCTCCGGTTCTACAGTCTCCAAACACTCAAACTAGAAAACAACGTGCATCATATCCCGAAACTACCAGGTAGGAACCCATTGTTCCGCTCTAAGGTCATAGTTATTAAAAAAAATACACCTGTTCTGTAGACTCCTACTATTTTTTTTTTCTTCATAAATACATGCTTGCTCTTTTAGTTTGACAGATGATAGGTGTCCCGTCACTATAGTTCTTAAAATCCGCTTCCCCATTGTTGCCAGATTTCCATACGCCTGCCCTCAAGAATACTTTACATTAGCTGCTCATTACATCAATCATCATCGTTGCTATTGTCGTCGCTATCGGCATCCTATCCCCATATCCTCCTTCATCCCCCCTCTAGTCTCCGTTATCACTTCCCTCAACATTCATATCTATCGTAACAGCCCCGGGCACAGGGGGCATGGGTTCCGAAGCCAGCGGGGCCCACGCATCAAACTCGGCGTTCCTGGCGCCAGCCAAACCAGCGTCGAATTCCTCAAACCCACTGTCACGGAGTCCAATATACCGGCAGGCGCTCCGCGTTGTGCACAGGAATACCGCCCAGAGCCCACTCCATCTGGCCATATGTGCCGTGTCCGCTGCCGCCAGTCCGAGTCCATCAAACAAGCAGCAATTCTCACAGAGAAAGTTTAAGGTCAGGAACAACCCATTAACCGACATCATTTCGGGATTCGGCCTAGCGCTGAAAGGGCCAATGATCTCAAGCGGATCATCTTTCTCGTTGAACGCTTGTCAAAATTATGACACGATGTTGGTGCCATCCGACCAGGTGGCCCCGAGCAGTGGGCCCTCCATGTCCCCGTCAGCGAGAAGCTGCCCATCCTTCGCCCTGTACGGGAAGGAAAGAGAGCTGGCCGATGAAGGAGTCGCTCGGGGTCGTGGGGAGGGCGATGCCGAAAGTCGAAGTTTGGCTTGCGCCAAAGAATTGTTAAAAGACGATGCAGGTTACGAGAGCGGTGAAGGGCGAGATCTCCCGAGTGGCGGCAGAGGGAGATGAGAGGTGCAAAGCTGTGTCTGAGTAGCCATTTGTCGTTCGACCGGATCTTGTGCTTTTACGGGGATAGAGTATGAACTTGTATAACATAATAGGCCACGATAAAAAGAGTCTGGCCTGAGCAGACCGGCCCGAAGAGTTGACCTGAAGTGGGAAGGTAGGTAGGGAGTGTAAAAGCGATGATGGTGTGCAATGTGTTCTGGAACTCTGGTTCTGGCTAGAGTGGCAGGAGTGTACTGGAGAGAATGAGATTCAAGTAGAATGCATCGTGAACAGAGGCGCTTTTATAGCTCCGCGTTCTGTGACTGGGGCTCACATCTTTCTTCTCGCACTATGTCAATTGGGAATCGTCTCTGTCTCTGAGATCCATTTGAGTGTCAAAAAGCGTATTTCGAAAGTCTTGACGATAGTTGACACCCAGAGGCCTCTATTAGCCCATGATGCCGCCACCCAAAAATAGAGCTAAACGAAGCTCCCAGCAGCTCGGTAAAGGCGGAAGATCCCGAATGAGACCAGTTGCAAAGCGGCGCACTGCCTTCGGTGCACAGCCTCTAGGCGCGAGGGCTGAGGGGCCAAGGACGCCCCAAAGCAGGGCCACCGAGAGACAGACCCATAATTTATCATCCGGATATTCATAGCTTATTATGCGGGGAAAACCTGTGATCTAGGGCAATTGGAGCCGAAATACAGGGAATGACAGCATGGGCTCTGTGGTGGCTCGACCCAACCCGGGAGAAGATCTGGAGCTCGCAGCGAGTCCAATCCTAGCAGCGTCTATTGGGACACAGAGCATGTCTCATGTTAAGGATTCTCTGGACAAAGAGACAGGGGCCATGAAATCAGGAAATCATTTCACGTAGACTTACACGCAGAAACCGTCGCCCGTTGTCCGGAGTCATGACTCCAGGTACGGAGGATCGTGGTCGGCTCATTGTCTTCTCTCGAGTTCCTGACACGGATCACCGTAGTGCTCCGGGACTCTTAGTTGTGATACCGAAGTACAGTCGCCTTGGAAGTGCTGCTTATCAAAAGGAAAGGTGTCGGATAGACCTACCCGCGGGTGTGCTAAATATTAATATTGGTGCTTATGCTTACGCCTGTTATCTCGACTCGGTGCGGCACTTCCCGAGGGTGTGGATGCGCACTTACACAGGCCTCACGGGCCTCGACCTACCATTCTTAAAAAGCCAGTAGAACCAGCAGCGGCCAATGTGGCTGTCTAGTGGAGAAAATAACGTTGTTGGAATCCAGGTTAACGCAAGACTCGCTAGATGCAAACAATGTCAAATTCTATAGTCATGCCCCTCGCAGAAGCCGACCGCGCAACGCTGGAGGAAATCGCAGGGGCATGCGGCGTGTCCCTTAGCAAGATCTCAGACGTCTACCCCTGCTCTCACCAACAACTCGACCAAATGACCGACACACGCTCTGAGGGTTTCCAGATCGTCCTTACTTGCGGGCCCGAACTCGACCTTGATAGATGGTGCCAAGCCGTCCGCTGCGTCGTCGCAGCTAACTCGGTCCTACGCACGCGGCTCGTCCAGTGCCACCTCGGGATCGTACAGGCCGTTGTGGAGGAAGAGCACATCACTGAGCGCCTATCTGGCAGCCTCGAGCAATTCCTCCGTGACGACGAGGCTCGGCGCCTTGGCTTCGGGGACGCCCTCATGCGGTCTGCATTTGTCGACCGGACATTCGTACTGACGATACACCATGCCATCATGGACTACTGGTCGGTGAGCACCTTGGTCAAGGAGGACGTGCCCTTTGTTTACGCTGGCCTTTCACCTCCTGAGCGCCCTGCATTCAAGGAGTTTGTGGCTCACTGCGCGAACATCGATAAGTCGAATGCAAAGGCCTTCTGGGCATCTCGATTCAAAGGTGCACCAACCATCTTCCCCAAAGTCGACCCAAGCTACACACCATATCCGACACAATGTGTCAACAAAAGGATAATCCTGAAGCGCATCGGAAATGGCATCCTAGCGCCGCAGCTACCGTCCTTCATCGAGGCGGCATGGGCTCTTACCTCCTCCATTTACGCAGACAGCGACAGCATCGCTTACGGATGGGTCCTTTCCGGCCGCACACCTTCCTTGAACGGCCTCGAAACGACCTTAGGACCTACCCACGCCGAGGTGCCTGTGCAGGTTACCTTGCAGCGTAGCATGACCCTCGAGCAACTCATAAGGGACAGGGCCGCATCGCTGCGGCAGCTCCAAACCCATCCCGCGCTGCAGTACGGCCTGACCAGAATTGCTGCAGCCAGCGATTCGGCTCGGATTGCGTCGGGGTTCCAGACTTTTTTGAATGTCATCCCTACAATGCCAGACCCCTTTCCGGAGTCAGGCGGTAAGTCGAGGCTCATCGAGTTCGACCGTATAAACTGGAATGCGCGGGTATGCGTTGGTCTGCTACTCCGATGCAAGATCCAGGACGACGGCCTCCTGGTCGAGGCAAGGTACGACCCGGCTGTTCTCTGTGAGCCCCAGTTGCACCGGGTTTTGAATCAGTTCGAGCACATTCTACACGCGGTCACAGGAACATCCTTGCAGACGCGGCTGGATAAACTACATCTTCTGAGCTTGCCTGACCAGTCCGAAATCCTTCAATGGAACAAGACGGTCTTAGAATCGGATGAGAGGTGCTTACACGAGGTTTTTGCTGCCCAGGCTCGTTATAGGCCCGATGCTGTGGCTGTGGAGGCGAGCGACGGCAGCATGACTTACCAGGAAATGGATAGGGAGTCAGACCGGCTTTCCCAAGACCTACGAACAAAGGGCATCAGGCCTGGGGAGCCAGTCCTGATTATCATGGAGAGGTCTCTATGGGCTATATGCGCTATTTTTGCCATCTTGAAGGCAGGAGGAGCTTGTGCCCCTGTCGATATTGATGCCTCGTACGAGGTCAAAGCTGCGGCTGTGTCCAAGCTGAAGGCGAGGGTCATTCTGACCTCAGCTGCGCAGCACTCTACATTGCTCGACCTCGCGTCGAACGTTCTGCCCGTTGGCCCCGAGTTTATTTCAAAGCTACCCGAACTCACCGGCCACCTCAACAATGGAACCCCATCATCCTCGAATGATCTAGCCTATATCACCACTACCAGCGGCACTACGGGAACACCAAAGCGCGTTGGGCTCGAACAGCGCTGCCTAGTCTCAACCTTCACCTCGCTTGCTCCGCGACTTGGCTGGCAGCCTGGCAGTCGTATGCTCCAGTTTGCCAATTACGCATCCAACATTAGTTTGTGTGAGGTGCTCGGAGCTCTCCTTTTCGGGGGATGCCTTTGCATACCGCCCAAAGAGGTGGGGGAGCCGAACCTGCCCACCTTCATCGAGTCAGCGAAGGTGAACTGGGCGATACTACACCCGAGCATCCTGCGCAATATTTCCCCACACGATGTCCCCGGCTTACAGTCTCTGCTATCCATTGGGGACCCTCTCGGTGAACGAACTTTCAAAACTTGGAATGGAGCCATTCGTCTTTTCAACGGCTACGGTACCTGCGAGACTTCCGTCTTGAGCACAGTGGCGGAGGTAAAACCCGACTCTACCGACCCCCATGGGATCGGCATGCCAGTGGGATGTGCTGCTTGGGTGGTAAAACCACAGGACATCCATCAGCTTGCTCCTATTGGCAGCGTTGGCGAAATGTTGATCGAGGGGTTGGGCGTAGCCAGAGGTTACATTAATGACACTGCGAAGAGCTCCGGCGCCTTCACCACGCAGGACCCCAGATGGTTTTCCCCTTGTGGTAGAAGCGGATCCCGTTTCTTCCGCACGAGGGACCTCGTTAGGTATAATCCTGACGGTTCCCTTACCTTTGTGGGCAGACAGGACAACAGGGTCAAGATCAGAGGCCAGACAGTCCAGCTTGAGGAAATCGAGAACGTCCTTAATCGACACAGCGACATTATAGACGCAGTTGTGTTTACAAGCATCTATGCTGGGCACACAAGTCTAATAGCCGTCATCAGCTTAGCAGATCCTCAGTTGCCTAGAAACGAGGTGCTGCAAGCCTTCCCTGATCTCTTCAGCGGCGTCGCTAAGCACCATGTCGACGCAGCACGACTTCATGTGGAGTCGACACTCCCCCCAACCAAGGTCCCTGACATCTGGCACGTGGTTCAAAAACTACCTCGAACGGCATCTGGAAAGTTGGATCGGGCTTTGATTCGCCAATGGCTGAAAACACTGCCCCGATGATGGTTGGCCCTTGGCTCAGCAACGCTTGTGCTCCAGGTAATTGGCCTAGTAGACCTGCGTGTTTGCAGATGAACGTCCCTACGACTAGCAATGTTTCTGAAGAATGTATTGAAATGGTGTCAGTGTGATGTGAATTGACATAAGAGTGCCACAGCCAATTGTAACTCGGGCTCTTTCCCCGTGTTAGCGACATGTACTTGTATACGCGATAGTCAACTCGTATGGCCGAGAGATAAGCACGCCGATACGAATATGGGAAGGCCGAATTTATCCCTCTTACTCTCTGTATTCGGTAATATCTGGTACAGGGCGTAGTGTTAGGGGGCGTGTGTCTTAATTATCAGAGAAACCGGAGTCATCCGGCCGATCTACCCCCCGCGCGCCGAGACATCTTTGTCGCTTAGTGAGGCTTGCATATTAATACCTAACCTCCAGAAATAGAATGAACGTATATACAGCAATCTCAAACACGGAATATGAACCGTGGGAAGCTTCAGGTCGCACTCGTTCCCGTCTTGGTCTACTGCTGCTGTAATCATGGACTTCTGTTACTCCGCATTGCAGTATCGGGACTTGGAGATTCAGTGCCTAGATGCAGTGCCGAGATGCAGTTGATATTGAAACTGTTCGGTAGGAGGCCGAAGATATCTCTCGACGTCACGGCCAAGCCACCGCATCACGCCTCTAGATACAGCATTGCTCCCACTAGCGGGAGCATAGTTGCTCCGTGCAAGTAAGACAGGGGGATCAGCTCGAAGATTTCGCGCCGTGTGGTGCATGCCTACGCTATCATTCCAAACGCGCAACACGGAGAGAATACTTTATATTGACACTAGAAAATGGTGGGAATAATCATCAGTGCTAGTCACGGTCTTTGACCCGATGCGCATATAGCTTATTTCACTAGATAGCCACCCGGAATAACTTTATGATGTCCGAAAGGCGTATGCTTTCCCAGCTCATACATAGCCAAGGTCTTGGACTGATAGGGCTCTCTCACGTCTGGGACTGCTCCTTCTTCGAGCACGACGACCCGGCTTCCTGGCTCCCCAAATTATATAACCCTGGTTATACTCCGAGGATCTTGTCAGTACCTGCCCCTTCTGTTGACACACACTTCTATCATGTAAATAAGTGAACCTTAAAGTATACAATACCCTAGGAAATTCAACATGACCAATCAAACCGACATCGCCATTGTTGGCCTTGCCTACCGAGCACCTGGTGTCGGGCGGAAGGGACTATGGGACTACCTCACTCAGGCCAAGTCCGCCTGGGGCAGAATGCCAGCATCCCGCTTCGACCAGGAGGCATTCTGCACCCCCGGCGAGGACAAGCCCGGCTGCTTCAAGGTCGAAGGGGCTAACTTCCTACCGGACGACGTCTACAGTTTCGACGCAGCTTTCTTCAACATGCGTGCCGAAGAAGCCCGCAACTCCGATCCCCAGCACAGGATGATGCTGGAGTGTGCCCTCGAAGCTGCCGAGGACGCTGGCCACAGTCTCCTTGACCTGGCTGGTAAGAACATTGGCGTCTACGTCGCTTGCGGCTCACAGGAGTACGCGCACCGCGTCGCGGAGGACCTGCACAAGACATCGGCTTTTACGGCGACGGGTATCGCCGGCTGCATGTTCGCGAACCGTCTGTCATACTTCTTCGACGTCCACGGGCCGAGCGTGGCTATTGAAGCGGCGTGTGCGAGCAGTTGCTATGCTACGCATCAGGCGTGCCAAGCGCTCCGTAACGGCGAGTGCAACGCCGCGTTCGTTGGGGCATCGGCGATATGCTTCAGTCCCAACCTATGGGTCACACTGGAGAAGATGGGGTAAGCTCGAACGGCCCCCGGCGCCCGACCGTAGACTAACCGTTGTGTACTAGGGCTCTATCGGCAGAGGGCAGGTGTTACTCGTATGACCAGAAGGCCGCGGGCTTCGGCCGTGGCGAAGGCGGTGCCTGCTTGTTGATCAAGAGGCTGGACGATGCCATCGACAATGGCGACCCAATTCACGCAGTGATCCGCGGGTCGGCCTGCAACCATTGCGGCCGGTCTGAAGGTATCACAATGCCCAGCCGGTCGGCCCAAGAGAAACTTCTCTGGAAAGTACACGCGGCGGCTGGCTTGAGCCCGTCGGAGACCCCTGTCATTGAGGTATTATCCGAACCTGTCTTACTTTTTCGGGGTAATAGTTGTTAACTTTGTTCACCAGGGTCACGGAACTGCAACTCCAGCGGGGTAAATCAATCCCTAGACCTATTTAAAGTTGTATATGCTAACGAAGTAGTGACCCAATCGAGGCTGGAGCCTTCGCCTCCGTGGTTGCGAAAGAGCGAACGGCCTTGAACCCTCTGTACATCGGATCTATCAAGTCCAACTTTGGGTAAGTGCTACAAGACGCCTGGAACCCAACTTAAAGGGTTCACTCTAACTTGTAATGTATAGGCACCTAGAGGGTGCCAGCGGAATTCTCGGAATCGTCAAGGCTGTCCTGATGGTTAAGCACGGGATTATCCTGCCAACCGCTGGGTTTGAGAAATTCAACAGCAAGATCGAGGGCAAGGAGAAGCTCCGAGTAACGCAGATACCGATGGCTTGGCCACAGGGCGAGAAAAAGCGGGCCCTAGTAACGAACTTCGGTGAGTCGACCTTTCGAGGGAGTCTTGACCCAGTGATATACTAACGAACGAGACATAGGCTTCGGCGGTAGTAACTCTGCCGTCCTGCTAGAGCAGGCACCCCAACATGTCGCAAGCGGCGTCAAAAATACCAATAATGCAAACGGTGTCCATGGTACGAACGGTATGAATGGAAGCAACGGAATCAATGGTATAGGCGGAGCCAACGGTGTCAGCGATTTCAACGGCACCAACGGCATCGCCACGCCCAGTCGATCTGGCCACAGGCTATTCGTCCTATCTGCCAAGACAGAAAAGAGCCTCGTCTCCTACCTGTCTGATTTCGACGAGTATATAGCCGCGGCGCCGCAGTCTAGCGCCTTTTTCAAGGATCTTAGCTACACCCTCGGACAGCGGCGGACTCACCATCCCTACCGCGTGTCTGCTGTAGCGGACACGGTTACTGACCTCCAGGCAAAGTTGGCAGCCGCTAAGCCCAAGAGAGCAAAGGCGCGGGATATTGCCTTCGTCTTTACCGGCCAAGGCGCCCAGTATGCCTCCCGTCCTTGCACTCCTAGCAAGCATATAAGCTAACTAGAGATTACAGGCACGCCCAGATGGCCTCCGGGCTCCGGCACTACCCCGCATTTTCCAATGCCATGGACCAATCCGAGAAGCATCTCCGTGCGCTCGGGGCTCAGTGGTCACTGGCAGAGGAGCTTGACAAGCCCACATCTGACTCACGTATCAATGACGCCGATATCAGCCAGCCGGCATGTACGGCCGTTCAGATTGCTCTTGTGGAACTTTTTAAGACCTGGGGTATCACACCCACCACGGTCACTGGCCATTCTAGCGGCGAGATTGCCGCCGCCTACGCCGCCGGACTGATCACATTCCAAGCAGCCATTGCTACCGCCTATTTCCGTGGCCAAGCCGCTGCTCGTTTGGCTAGCCTCCAAAGCCGGAAGGGAGCCATGTTGGCTGTCGGTGTCGGGTACGACGAAGCTTCCACTCTCATTGAGAAGCACGCAGACGGCTATGCGACAGTAGGAGCCATAAATAGCCCACAGAGCGTGACTATCTCCGGAGACCAATCCGCCATCGAGAAGATCCACAAGGCGGCTGATGAACAGGGCTTGTTTGCCCGCAGGCTCAAGGTTGCGTTGGCGTATCACTCGCGTCATATGGAGGAGGTAGCGGACTACTACCTCGAATCCATTAAGCCCTTCTACAAGGACGAGCATATCTCCGCTAGTGAGGATGGCTCCCGCCCGGCATTTGTATCCTCAGTCGTCGGTCATGGAAAAAAAGTAACCACTGTCAACGCTTCGTACTGGGTTGAAAACCTTGTTCGACCCGTCCGGTTTGCCGAGGCAATCCAGAGCATCTTCACTGCGCCTAGGGACAAAGAACGTTCCGGGACGAAGGTACCGAGCGTCGTTGTGGAAATAGGCCCTCACTCAGCTTTGAAGAGCCCGATTAAGCAGACGGTAGACCTCCTTCGTCAGCGTAATGACCGATCCTTGTCGTCGTCTGTCTCATTTGTCTATCTTCCCTCACTTGTCCGAGGTGAACCCGGCAATGAAGCGCTGCTCGCGCTCGCCTCGGGCCTTTTCGCCACGGGCGCGCCTATCCAGCTGGCAGGGGTCAATCTGACCGATAAGCACAATGCCGAAGTTCTTACCGGGCTTCCAGCGTACGCATGGGACAAATCCTCAAGCTATGAGATTATGCCACGGTGCACTCGTGAGCTGCTCTTCCCCGGTGAGCCATACCACCCCCTTCTAGGAAGGCCGACGACATCCACTGGTGGTGGCGAGCGTCTGTACAGACAAGTCTTCACGCTCGATGAAATCCCATGGATCCGAGACCATAATGTGTCCGGCACTGTTGTCTTCCCAATGACAGGATACCTGTCATGTGCCATCGAGGCTACCAGAAGAGCCATATCAAACCCAGCTGCGGCATTTGTTATCCGGGACTTCCATGCCGTCCGGAGCCTCGAGATCGAGGAAGAGCAGAAGGTCGACCTAACAACAAAATTGAGGCCGGTGGCTACCGGGACGGGGTCCTTCTCCTCCACTTCCTGGGCGTTCGAGGTCATGACCTGGACAGAGATGACGGGGTGGGCAACTCACTGCTACGGCCGAATCGAGCCGGAGACTGCGGAGATGGCCATGGAGAGCCCAACTCTAAAAGAGGCTCTGCCGCTCATCCACGCCTCAGACGTAGAGGAACACGATATCGGCCAGGCGTATGCGACTACCGGGAAGAAAGGTACGCGGTACGGTCCGGCCTTCCGAAACACAGTCAAGTACCTCAAAGGCGAAGGCTTCACGGTGATTGACCAGAAGCTCCGGGACCTCGGGAATTCACCACCGGGCCAATACGGGTCACCTTACAGCGTTGACCCACCAACATTGGATGGCTTCCTCCAAGGTGGGGGGACATTCAAAGAGATCGACTGGACGCGGCTTGCTCTAATGCCCAACTACGTCAGTCGCCTACGGGTCTCTAATAACATCCCGGGTGGGCCAGATCAGCGGTTCTGTGTCGTCACGCGGCTGCTGGAATACGACTCCAAGGGCGGGCGGATGCTGATGAGCGTGGCTGCGTTTGTAAGAGGCCCTAACGGCTCACTCACACCGGTCGCTGAGTGGGAATCGGTGACATTCCGCTCCCTTGTGTCGGGAGACTACGAGGGTCCAGATGCGGCTCTCCCGGTGCACTGGTCTTTGGACCCCTTGGCCAGGATTGATTTCCTCCCCTCTGAAGAGCTCTACAAGAAGTTCCCCGTGAAAAAATTGGACGATACTGCTATGTCGCATGCCTCCAAGATGCACAATGCCGCCTGCTACTACATGGGCCGAGCACTAAAGGAGACAGCCGGGGACGACCGGTCAAATTTACCTGATCACCTCTCACGCTTTGTCGGATGGGCGAGTCGAGTCGTCACCCAAGAAAGTGTCGACGTCGACACTGAGCCGACAGCGCTTCTTGACGCTGTTCGAACTAGCGATGCCCAGGGAGAGCTGCTTTGTGCGATAGGAGACGTGCTCGTTCCGATTTTACGCGAAGAGGTTCAACCGCTCGAGGTGATGCTTAAGGACGGCCTGCTCACACGGCATTACGAGGCGGATGTGTCTAATGCACAATTCAGCAAGCTTCTGGGTGATCTCGTCTACGATCTCTCCAATTTCGAACCCAACATGCGCATCCTAGAAATTGGTGCGGGGACCGCCGGCACGACACTGCATGTGTTGAACGCTCTATCGCGAGAGAGGAAGGACGGAGTATTCCTCAACTACACCTTCACCGACATCTCATCCGGTTTCTTCGAGAACGCCCGCACAAAGCTCGCAGACTGGTCGCAGCGGATCACTTACGAAAAGCTGGACATCAGCCGAGACCCGGCGGAGCAGGGCTTTGCCTACCAGGAGTACGATCTCGTTATCGCGGCGAACGTTCTCCACGCGACGAAGAACATGGTGGAGACCATGACCCACGTGCGGAACCTCCTGAAGCCCAAGGGTAAGGTCGTCCTTCTGGAAGCCAATCGTCACGCGACAGTCGGGCTACCCTTCGCGCTGCTCCCTGGGTGGTGGTATGCCGAGGACGACTACCGGAACCGCGAGGAGGGCCCGCTTCTCACCGCGGAGGCGTGGAACCGCCTTTTCTTGGACACTGGCTTCTCAGGCATTGATGTGCTCCTCCAGGACCGGCCCGGCTCTGCCGACCAGTTGCTCAGCGTGTTTTCTGCAACTAGAGTTGGGCGGCCTGACGATAGTCAACAAATAACCGTCTGCGGACCATTCATGGACGATGAAGAGGTGGAATATGCTCAAAACCTTGCCGATTCTCTCCAGGATAATCTTGGTGCCTCGGCAGTGGTCAAGCCATTCGCCGAGGTAGATCCTGCAGACGACCCCTATTGCATTTTTATCGATTCTCCGCGCCACTGCCTACTGAGTGAGGGAGACGGCATTTCATCGGATACATTCGAGGCCGTGAGAAGCTTCATCCTGAATAACACCGGACTACTGTGGGTTGTCCCGGAGGGTGGGCCTCCCGAGGTGAACATCATCAAGGGCATGTTGCGGACGGTGCGTCTTGAATACGAACCGAAGCCGTTGCTCATGTTCGACGGTGTGCCATTGAATTCCGAGGGAATCGCTGCCATCACGAAGCTTGGCAGAATTCTTAGGGACCCAGAGGTGGCCGCGGACGAAGACCACGACTACGTCTGGCACGACGGCCAGATCCACCAGCATCGTATGCGGGAGATGAAGGAAGTAAAGGAGCAATTTGCTGTGGAGCAGGGTGTTCCCATCCGAACTGTGCAGAACATCTGGGAGGGCCAGGGTGCTTTGGAGCTAACTATGGAAGCCGCAGGAAGTCCGGATTCCATTTACTTCCGCAGGACAGATGTGCTCCAGCAGCCGTTGGGTGATGATGAGATTCTTGTCCAAGTTGAGGTGGCAGGGCTCAGCCACCGTGACCTTAACACCATTTTCGGCACCCACCCCTGGACGCCTCCGGGCTTCGATGGGGTTGGGAAGGTCATTAGGACGGGCCCCGCCGTGGCTTACCTACAAGAGGGCGATACCGTCATGTTCCTTTCTCTCGAAAGAAGTGCCTTTGCCACCTACCGGAAGATCCCGTTTTCGCATGCTGCCAGGGTCCCGGCCCGCCTCAGCACTACTGACGCTGCAAGCTTGCCTCTCGCCTACTCAATCGCAATCTCGGCGCTTATCCATACCGCGCGACTCCGAAAGGGTGAAACTGTCCTTATTCACTCGGCAGCTGGCGCTGTAGGGCAGGCGTGTGTCGTCGTTGCACAGCATCTAGGAGCTCGAATCTTCGCCACGGCTGGCACGGAAGCGAAGAGAGAGTTCCTGCACGAGACGTTTGGTATTCCAAAGGACCAGATATTCTCAAGCCGCACTCCCCAGTTCAGGGACAGCGTCCTGTGTGCAACGGGTGGTAAGGGCGTCGATGTCATTGTGAATTCTCTTAATGGGGAGCTCCTTCAGGAAACCTGGGGCTTGGCAGCAAACTTTGGCCGATTCGTGGACATTGGCGGGAAAGACGCCTCGCAGAACAGCAGCCTACCAATGAAGCCATTCGAACGGAATGTCACCTTCAGCACCCTCGACATTCGCGAGCTCGCCAAGCATCGACCTCAAGAGTTAAATGAGGTATTCTTGGAGGTTGTGAACCTGCTTCAGCAAGGTGTCGTAGTACCCACTAAACCCGTCAAGGCCGTTGCCATCTCCCAATTCGCTGAGGGTCTGCGGACGCTCAGGTCCGGCGACCACGCAGGGAAGGTCGTCGTTACCTTGGACAAGGACGAGGAGGTTCTGGCCGAGAGCGCTCTGAGGCCTACGGAGGTGGAGCTGAAGGCTAATGCAACCTATCTGATTACCGGAGGAACACACGGAATTGGCCTCTCCTTAGCCTACTGGCTGATCCAGAACGGGGCCCGAAACATCATTGTTCTCGGCCGTAGCGGTGGGACCCGTCCTGAAGTCCAGGAACTCTTGAGAAAATACAACGGGAGTGACGTGTGCGTGAGGGCACTTGCCTGCGACGTTGGCTCTCGCGAGGAGCTCGTCCAAGTGCTCGACTCGATCAAGGACATGCCTCCTGTTCGCGGAGTCATCCACAGCGCCCTTATCCTCAACGTAAGTCTACCCACTGGAGCAAGGATTCGACCCACCGAGCTAACCACCTTCCAACCAGGACAAACTCCTCCAAAATGCCACGCATGACGATTGGCAGCTCATCACGCGGCCTAGGATCAGGGGCGCCTGGAACCTCGATGAATTGCTGCCCAATCTTGATTTCTTCGTCGCGCTCTCATCATTCCTTGGTGACAGTGGCAACCCAGGGCAGTCTATCTATGCTGGTACAGCGGTGAGTCTCTTATAAGAGTTGTGTATCTATTAGAACCTTGCGACTTCCCGAGACTAACGCAACAAATCAGTCGTTTTACGACGCGTTCTCCAGGTACCGCAATTCCCGTGGCCAGAACACCATTTCCGTCGCCTTGCCTGTGGTCCTAGACGTTGGGTACGTAGCCGACCACGAGCTCGAGGAGAAACTTAAGGTAGTTCTCGGTGGCACCCTGAGAATAGACGACATCTACACCATCGTCAAGGCCGGCATTCTTGGTCAATCTTCCCCCTTCATCAACAACGGCAAGGTCATGGCCTTCAAACTCCACCTCCACGGACAACCTCTTCAGGAGATACCCTGGAAATACTTCCACCCGGTGCTCATCAAAGAACGCCTAAAGTCGGACCAGAGCAAAGACGACATCGCCGCAACGCGGGGCGTGGATCAGGCCACCTCGTGGACCGCGGCGGCTGACCCGCTCATGGGTCTTACGGACGCCCTCATCATCAAGGTCTCTGCTATGACCATGATCCCCCAGGATGAGATAGAGGCGGACGCGCCCCTTTCCGCCCACGGCCTGGATTCCCTTGTGTCGGTGGAGCTGCGTAACTGGATTCGTAGGGAGACCACAATCGAGCTCGCTCTAACGACAATCACTCAAGCTGCGAGTCTGCGAGCACTAGCGACACATATCCTCACGCAACTTGGAAACTCTCGTCTCTAAGTCAGGCACGTGCTGGGGTTCCTTCTGGGCGCCTTCGATACCAGGGTGTTTATTGGTGTGGACTTTGGCTGACGCCGCATTGGACTACTTTACGTGGAGGAGTCAAGACTAGGAGAAGGAGTAGCTGAGCCGTGCGGGTTGGATTGATGTTCGACAGGGATCTCGTCAGCGTTTGGCCACGTCGAGATAGACGTTGTTTTTATCTCATAAATTTAGAAAGGAATTTTCAAGGCAAGGCAATTCCTTTTCTTTTTATTACCCATCATTGAGATTCCCGAAAGATATCCCTCCAAGTAACACATGTTCCAAGACTCCGATATCTGAGTCCCTGAAGTCACAAAATGTTGATAGTTGAGGGCCCCGCAGCGGTTCTTTCCACGCTAGCGAACATAGCTTGCAAGAACTTCGTTCTAGAGGAGGTACAAAGTCACCTTTTCCGACTCTGTGTCATGATGCCAGTCGTCCGCGAGATACTGCTCGATAAGTCCGATGCGTTGGTAAACATGTATATGACCACGAACATCTGCCGGTAAGTCCTTGTATGCCTCTGGAGAGGGCGCTGTGAGGGCCAATGCAACGTGATTCACGCCTGGCCGGGTGGCGACTCTAAATCCAATGACCTCCGTGCCGGCAGGGTAGTGGCCAGTGCCCATGTGGTCAAGGCTAAAGCGGCTCCTTGTCCCGGCCCTCTCAACGACGACATCGTTATCCTCAGTGCGGACCACCCTCAGCTTGAGGATCTCCCCCTTGACACACAACCAGCCGGCCCTCACCCTGCCGAAGGGGTCCGTCGTATCTAGCACACACCCACTCTTAGCGTCATCTACCGTAACGGTAATTTTAGAATCTCTATAATTAGGGATCTTCCAAGAAATCCCGTGACGGATACTCGCCCAGCTCCAGCTTGGCGCGATATACTCCGCTTTGTCCGTGGCTTTGTTGGGCTCGTTGGCCATCCAGATGAGGCTGCGCTCTGCGTCACCCGTCCAGATACCGCACAGGTAGCGGCCCCTATTGTCGCCGCGCCATACGCTGGCCACGCCGGAGAGAGCCGGCAGGCGATCAGTCGGGTAAGTAATACGCCTAGCGGAGTATTGGACAACGAGTTGGCGCCAGGTCAGGAAATGGTCTGTAGGTTTCTCTAGGGATCTCCTTAATTAGGGGACACGTATGTTAGCTTCCGTATGTTTCCTTGGTACTGGTCTTATAAGCAGAAAACACCCGCGGGGTACACGGCGAAGACGCACCCGTATGCTCCCCCGGCGAAGTCGCGGCCCAGAGGCCGCCCCAACCTGGCGATCTGTCGAGAGCGGCGTAACATGTCGCCCGTGAATTTTGTCAGCCGGCCGCATTCACACTCAATCCCCTCTAGACAGTCGAAAATTATTTCACCCACGGTGAAATGCAGCATCCTGGTGGCCAGCAGCCTCTCCTGGAAGCACCACGCCCGTGTGAGGAGAGGGTAATCGCCGTACTTCTCGTCGCTGAGATCTTTCACGTCTAGATTCTGGGTGTTGCTCCGTTGCGCGTTAAAGACGGCATGGTCCCGCTTTCTTCTGCCGAAAAACCGGAAAGGGGTCCCATCGTATGATGTGCCGTTGATCTCGAGGTACGCATCCCGAGGGAACAAGCATCCCCCGTTCCCGTCTACGGAGGATGTTGCCGCTAGGACGAGCTGGGCGCCCTGGTAGATGGAGGCCATTTTTGCCGATTCATTGACCCAGTCCTGTGCGTCGTCTTGAATGATGCAAAGGGAGTCGATCCAGAGATACTCGAAGCCAAGCCGTCGTGTTAAAAGGACGGCATCCTGGAAGGTTGGCCGGAGTTCGGTCCATGGTATGTTGTATTTTCTCTGGGTCAGTGTTGACGTCGTTGTCGTCAGGTGGGCACTCTTTCCCCAGCAGTGTGACAGGGCGAGGTACCCGGGTGGAGGGGTGGTACTACCTAGCATCGTGAGATCCGTTTCGATAAGGCGAATGTCCGTGTTACTGTCGCCACCGACAGCAATGACTCTCTTCGGGAGAGGAGCGTTCAGTGATGCCGCTTGGCGACAAGCCTCATGGTTTTCCCGGCAGGCTTGTAGCCACTGAAGAACCAACGTAAAACAAGACTGAGTATTGGGGTCTCGGGGGATATGGCGCGCTCTGCCTCCTAGAACAGGGAACCCTAAGTCCCACGGCTCGTCCTCACTCATCAGCGAGCCTATCGAGGGCCAGGGATTGGACTCGCCTGTGATACCGGCTTAGTACTGCAAGCTAGTCTCGTGTCTCGTTGCAAGTAGTAATGAAAGGGGTGGGGGGGGCATGGGGGTAAGCCAGTGAGGAGGGGAAGGAATAATACCTCGTAGGGAGTACAGCTCGAAGTGGGCGATGTTTTCTACAATGTTTCCGATTGCCCTGCGCCCACCAACGGCCGGAAAAAAGAAGCCATCATCATCAGAGCTCGTGTCATCGTCGTCCACATCCACACGGCAGATGCGGATCCTAAGTGCCACCTCACGTGTGAATAAGATAATGGCGGCCTGACTAGGATCTGTAAACGACACGTCCCCGCCGCCCATTCTGGTCACGACAGACTCGAGCATGCGGCACGTCTCACACCCGGCCTTTGCCGAACTTGCTATGTCCACGAGGTGCATTTCCACCTGGTGAGGAGGAAAGTCGGATCTGTCCCCATCCAGACGAGAGCGCGAAGCGTACAGGCCCTCGCTTACTGAGGTCCTTAGCATGGATTCAGTGTACTCGTTCAATTCCCTGGAGAAGCCAATATGCACGCCTTGTTCTAGCGCCATGAACTGCGCTGAGGCGCCGTCTAGATTCAGACATGACGCGCAGAAGATGGGATCCTTGCCGATTTCGAGGTGGTCGTTAGCCTTCGGCGCCGTAGGTGTTCGTAAATTAATAGAGATAGCGCTCATGGCTGGATTGGGTCGAGAGAAGAGCCGCGGTTGTGATTGCCCAAGGCCAAATCACCGAGAATGCAAGTTCAAAGCGAGTTGCGGGGGCGGAGTGGATTCCAGCCTGGCTTGCAGCCTAACTACTGATGCGTCGCTGCACGTGTAATCGACATGGCGAGAAATAGCAGCGCAGCCCAGAACGATTAATATTGCCCCGCTATAGATTACCCCGAGCATTCAACTCGGGAGAACCCGCTGCCAGAGGTAAGCTCCCGCCCCTTACATAGGCCTCTGGGGGTCTTCTGACTATAAACGACTATTTCGCGTTGTCAAATGGACAACATGGGGCTTTTTACCATTAGTCTGCCTTCGAGTAGACTGTATAGGGATGACGCTGGGTTTAGTCGTGTTCGTGAAGTAAACTCCCCCTCGGCTAAAATTCCTGCTCGGCTATACTTAGGCGTTGGTCTGCGAGTAGATGGAGAGTAGGACCGTTTTGAAGACCATATTCGAATAAAATCGCCTATAAGATGCGCATCGTGGCCCGGGAAGTGATCACCATGTAAGGACGGCAGCCGGACTCCCGGAAATTACTCCGACGCGGCTCAGAGAATGACTTCATCGGCGACACTGCCACCTAGAAATTGGTAATATTCCAAAATGGTGGTTGGCTGTTCGAATACCTTGGGATATTAATGGCTTCCGTTGTATTATTCGCGTAGGCTCCGTAATCTGGTGGGTATAGGCGTTCTTTATCAATAATTATAACACCCTCCAAAATAACGCCGCCAGTGTCACACATGCTTTGCGGCTCTACTCTATACATGATGCGTTTTAAGTGCTCTATAAGCGCTGGCGCTTGTTTTCAGTACCATCACTGTTTTGCGTTGGTGGGAGAGGCCACTCCAAGGTACCATGGCACCCTAAAATGCCTTGTGTAAATCGGCGATAGAAACCCCGGCAGGAGGGGCTGGCGGCCCACTTTTCTTGACCCAGGATCCAACCCGAAATCAGAACTCCCAAGAAGAGGAATGTTTCTTAACCGGATATAGCGGCAAATATAATAGCGCACGAAGAAGAAAACACCAGTGGTAGTACCGACATTGCGCTCGGTCGTACAGGTTCAGCTTCTTTAGCCAGAATCACTTGTCCGAGCCGCTTGCTCGGCATCGTGCTTACAATCCTGCCAGAAGAGCCGCAATGTAAACAGACCTTGCTCAATCCATTTATCACGCAGTGGCGCAGCCCTGAGATGACAAGGCTCGGTATGGTGGTTTTGCGGTTGCATTCTGCCGTCGGTGAGCTCGGTTCGTCCTGGCCAAGCCCATGTAGTCGTGTGGTCGTGTGGTTGTGTCCGAATGCCGTCGGAAGCATCTGCCGAAACTTTCGACCGTGCCTTCTTTCTGCACCATGCGGATTGGGCAATGCCGCCGTGGATCCTTACCGACGCCGGCATGATCAGATGGTCAAAATTGGGCTTGCGACATGCCAAATGATAGAATATGGAACTACCAACACAGCCTCCTTGTTTTTCTTTGGTATACTCTATTTCTCTGGATGGAGACCCGACCCTATTGCTGAAACCGGGTTGACCTATTATAGCACTTCGTATACTGTCTCTAGCAGATTATTTATTATTAGAGCTAGCCACAATTGGTTGCTAGAAGATCCGGACAAAACGTTCTAAGACATAAGACCTTGTTGCACCATGCATTTGCTCCGAGCCTCCGCCGTCGTACTCTTCCTTGGCCTGGCCTTCTGTGCTGCACCTAATTTTGATTACGAAGCAGTGCAACTCACGGAAGAGGAAGCTGACGTGTATGCTGCCCTCGCGTTCGGAGACCCCTCTGATGATGCCTCGATTATCCGCACACCGCGTTGCAAGTCTCACCCGGGAGACAAGAGCTGGCCGTCGGACAGCGAATGGAGGACCTTCAACGAGTCTCTAGGAGGGGTCCTACTTCATCCGAGCCCGCCGGGTGCCGCGTGTTATCCAGACCACCGCGAGTACGACCCGGAACAGTGCGCGTTCCTCGCGGAGGATGCCTCCGGTTCCCGCTTCTGGATTGAGGATCCCCTCACGGCGGTCGTGCAGTGGGCCCAGGGGAATACGTGTCCCATCGAGATTGACCCTGCCGGCGAATGCACCCAGGGGGGGTATCCAGCCTACGTAGTGAACGCCACGTCGGTCCGGCACATCCAGATGGCTGTCAACTTTGCTAGAAACAAGAACATTCGGCTGACGATCAGGTCTGCCAGCCCCATATCTCCACAAATAGCTAACTGCTGGTGGTAAAGGCCATACTCATAGTCTGACCCTTTTACAGGAATACCGGTCACGAGTTCTCAGGGAGATCGACCGGTTACGGCTCGCTTAGTATATGGATCCACCACATCAAAGGGATCGAGTTGCTGGACGATTACACTATAGGCGAATATAGCGGGGGCGCCGCTATAATTGCTGCTGGCACCGAGGGCTGGGAAGCCATACAGGTCATGAACACCTCCAGCCCTGGAATCACCCTAGTCGCGCCCGGCCAAGGGTCCGTCAGCGAGACTGGTGGCTGGTCTCAGGGTGGGGGCCACTCTTCCGTTGCAGGATACTACGGCCTCGGCGCCGATCAGGTTCTCTCACTGAACGTTGTAACCGCAGATGGGCACCTCGTCACGGCCAACGCGCATGAAAATCAGGATCTCTTCTACGCATTACGTGGGGGCGGTGGAGGTAGGGCAAATAGCGAAGTGCCTCGTCTGGAAACAAGCTAATTCGTATGGCCTAGGCACGTACGGTGTCGTCACCTCTGCGATCCTCAAGACACACCCGGGGCACACGTACCTCAGCGGCTTGTCATACTCGTTCACCACAGGGTCGACCCAGCGCAACGCTACCGTTTACAACCTCTTCCCTGTGTCACCATCAGTCAAAATTGAGAGCCGTGAGACCTTCTGGAATGCATACGCGGAATACTTTGCCTTCGCTAGAGAGAGCGCCGCCGTTAATGGATTTGCCTTCGGCGATGTCAACTCCGTGGAGAACGATAGTTACACGTTCGCTAGCATGTTCGCCTTTCCGCAGGCGAGCCCATCCGAGGCGCAGAAAATCCTGGAACCACTCTTTGAAAAGTTCACAGCATTGGGTATCAATATCACAGCGCCAACTGCAGTGAGCGTACCGTATGCACGGCTCTCCGATCCACCTGGGCCAGTGCCAGGGCAAGATCTCTTCGCCACGAGGCTCTTGCCCCGCTCCCTCTGGGACGATGAAGTACGTCTTGAGAATGCCGTTGAGACCATTCGTCGCGCTGTAGAGGACGGGGGTCTACAAGTGCGCTCTAGAGGGTACAGTCCGACCCACACCGTGGCGGGCTATCCAACCTCCGATGTGTCGTCTGGTGTCAATCCTGCTCTCCGCAAAACTGCCATGCACTTGGTGGTATCTACCTGGGATAAGACTGTAGTCGCGGCAAATTCTAGCTCATCTGAGTGGTTAGCTTCACATGCGACCCTGGAGAAATACATGGGACGCTTGCGGAGCTTGACTCCTGAGGGCGGCGCTTACGTGAATGAGGCGGACGTTCTGGAGCCGGACTGGCAGCAGAGTTTCTGGGGGGATAAATATCATAGCTTACTGAAGGTAAAGAGGGAGAGGGACCCGTGGGACTTGTTCTGGGCTAGGAGGATGGTAGGAAGCGAGGGGTGGGATGTTGAGACTGAGGATGACGTGCCTAATCAGAATGGGCCGCTCTGTAAGACGGATCATTATCTCGAGGCGTAAGAACGCCAAGTATCCCCTTCTACTCCGGAGGTATATAAGGGAATTGGCTCACGGAGTGGGGGTGCAAATTTACCGGCATGACAAGTAGCTTTACACCAGGCTTTTATCTGATTATTTAGGTACGTAATACCGAGGGTTCTAGTCCTGACTTGCTGTTCTAGTAGAAAAGACTCATACGTAATACAGTCTAATAAACATATATATGACAGAGAAAACAGACAAATATCTTCTCTTATTACTATTCCTCGTGATCCCTCGTGACCAGGTTCTGATGGGCCAGGGCCAGATGCGTTGAAATGCACCGTATAACTGTCCTACCTAATAAGACTGCGCACATACTGGCTTCTAACGGGACACACGGCCGAGAAGCTTCTCCGCGTTCAAGGATGCCACCTTCTGCTTTTCCTCCTCTGACAATTCTGTTATGGCATCGAACCAATCAGCCGCTGGTTCCATCTTCTCGTACGGGTAGTCGATGGAGAAAAGAACACTAGAGACTTGGTGTTAGACATAATACAACATTAGTGGCCTTCTTGAACCTACTGGTCGATTCCGAACTGGTCAATAGCAAAGCGCAGTGCCGGCGTACTGAAGTGCCCGCTCGTCGTAACATACAAGTTCTATTAACCATCGGACTGTGTTAGCTTGGACTTCGATATGGAGTAGTAACAGGACAATGCTACGGACCTCACGCATGACTTGTTCCAAGCGTTTCTTAGCGGGAGGACCACCACCACGCCCTGGGTAGAAGAGCCGGTGGTCCGTCCTCCATGATGGGAATCCGACAAACTCCCCCATGTGGCCGATAGCAATCTTGAGTTTAGGGAAACGATCAAAGACGCCGTTAGTGTACATGCCCAGGACATGAAGTGAAACGCCTGGTTGAGTAACAAGAAAGTCAGCGCTTAATTACATATTTCTGGTCCCCATTTTCGTGAGGAAACTTACCAACAGCAAAGCCAAAAGCACTAGATCGCAGCCATGGCCGTTCACCGAAGAAGAGGTTCTGTACGTAGGGCGTGGACAACCGCGGGTGGATATAGACCGGCACGTCAAGTTCTTCGATAACGGCCCAGAAAGGATCCCACTGTGGCTGGTCGTAGAAGATAATACCCTCCTTGTCTTCCCCCGTAGTCTGGAAGTCATTGAGGATAATCCCTAGATGTCCTAGTTCCTTGACGGCCCTCCTCGCTTCTTTCGCGGCGACCTCCGGATTGTGCATGCTCAAGGACGCGAAACCACCAAATCGCGCGGGGTTCTTGGCCACCTCGGTGGCGAGATAGTTATTCGCCCGCACCGCAAGATCGTGTGCCTTGTCTGGGTCCGGCTCATCTTGGGGGCCAGGAGACGTGAGGGAGAGAACCATGTACTCGACTCCGAGCTCGTCCATCTTGGCCAAGCGTGACTCGTGAATATCCAGCAGTCCCTCGTTCAGCTCATCAACCTTGTCGGCTGCGAAAAACCATTTTGATTTCCAAGTCAGCTCCGGGATCGAGACCGCTTCCTCGATAGCAATCTTCGGTATCCGTTTAATAGCCATGTTGGACAGCTAGCCCAGGTGTAGGTCTTGAGCAAGATATGACGAAAGCAGGAACCAATATAGAAGCAAAGTAATACGGCAAAGGATGTGAATCTTGCGGGATTAGAATGCCTTGTGGACTGCCATGGGTCTGATGGATAATCAAGGTAGTCTTGTAGGTGTGGTTGTGTCGTATGCGGTGGGGCACCGTCGCCTGCCGCATGAGTGGGAGCAATACCGTCGCCCGCTTCTGAGGAACCTGTGCGGGGTTGTAGACGTTAAAGCCGGGTATGGTCCCTATTCACGGATTTCGGGGCTGGGTTACCCCGTGGGGTAGTGCAGAGGCCTGCTGTGATGCGGGGTAGAGCTTTGTCCGGTCGGCAGACGTATTGGACCTGGGGTTCCGGATTTTGGCTGTCAAAGTTCCATGACATAGTTGGGAGCAAAAGATACGTGGTATTGGTCAGACTGCTCGAGCTGGCCCTACCGATACTACCGGGATCGACAGCTGGGCTTACTAGTCCGGTCGGCAGATTTACCAACTCCCCTTTAATTGGGAGACGTCGGGGGACGACGGGGAGATGACAGAAGCGAGCCCTACTTGTCGAAAGTGACAAGGTTGTTCTGCTCCCGACCAAACATAGTAGCATCATCTGCTACCTTGCAGGCCCTCTCCGGCTGCACATTTTATGGGAGAAGGTTTCCCCCCACCCTTTTCTGACCTTCCCCATATATTACCTGAATATCCTCAAGCAGAACACCTCTTGCTCAAAGGTTAGTTGCAGGCTAGAAAGGTGCGTTTGCTATTATGACCGAGACAACTGCACCAAAGCCCGACTCGATTGAGGAGCAGAAGCTCGAACTTGAAGTATCGAACTCGGATCAGTATGACGACCCCGTCGAGGCTCGACGGATCCGCCGAAAGATCGATTACCGCCTGCTTCCGTTGTTGGTTGTTCTCTACACGCTGTCGTTCCTAGACCGGGTGAACATTGGCAATGCCCGTCTTTGGAACCTTGAGAAGGACCTCGACATGGTTGGCTATGACTACAATATTGCCGTCTTGAGTGCGTAGCTCGTCCTCTCATCCTCTACTACTCCCGCATTAGTGACATTTATTAATGAATACTATAGTCTTCTACATCCCTCATATTCTCTTTTCCGTTCCCGCTAATATGATTTTGACCCGTGTGACGCCCCGCTATTGGATCGGTGGATTGACAGTCTCATGGGGTTGTGAGTTACTCATCCAACCCTATTTATTATCGGACCCCAGAGTTGCATCTGTTTTCTCTATATGAAAGTAACATGCTTGACTAACCCGACATACCTAGTATGTGTTACCATGGTGGGATTCACCAAGTCCTTTGCCGGCCTGGCCACCGTGAGGGTGCTCCTAGGGGCCCTAGAAGCAGGCATGTTTCCAGCTTGCATGTACCTCATCAACACCTGGTACCGGAAGCATGAGCTTGTTACCCGCATGGCCTTCTTTATGTTGGCTAATGACATCGCGGGCGTCCTTTCTGGCCTGCTTGGCGCCGGCCTGGGTTCCTTGGATGGCACTGGCGGCTACTCCGGATGGAGCTGGATATTCTTCGTGGAGGGCGCCGCGACTGTCGTTGCGGGCGCTTTCGCTATCTTCTTCGTCCTTGACTTTCCCGAGAATTCGAGCTTCCTCCCCCCAGAAGAGAAGGCCTGGCTCCTCCGTCGTATAAAGGAAGATGACGGCGGGCCCACCGGAAAGATGACCCTCCAAGGCGTCCTCTCTGCATTGTCAGACTGGAAGGTTCTCACCTCCGGCGTGCTCTACCTGGCCTGCTGTAACACTGCTGGCTCTGTTGCTGTATTCGCTCCAACAATTCTAGCCACCTTTGGCTGGGATAGCATAAAGGCGAATCTCCTCTCAGCTCCCATTCGAGTTGCGGCGGGAATCACAGCAGTGGTCATCGGGATTAGCTCTGACAAGCTTCGCCTCCGCGGGCCGTTCTGCTGCGCAGGTTTCCTCCTCAGCATCTTGGGCAACTTCTGCGTGATGCTCTTCCGAAAAGGCCACTTGCGTTACATGGGGCTCTACTTTACGGCAATGGGCGTCATGGGCGTTCAGCCCCTTGTCATAGGGTGGTGGTAGGTTGACTTTCCTCAAAGGATGAAAATCTTCGATCTTGGCAACTTGGAGTCAAGCACGATTGAAGCTGGGGATAATTTACTAATGGTATCGTGTCAGTGTCAACCAAGTAGTCGGGGTCAATAAGCGAGGCACCGTTACCGCATTTTCCAGCGCCATGGGGCAGATCGGTGGCATTGTCTCAGCCGTCGCGTTTCCTAAAAAGGATGGTCCTCAGTATGTTTCTGGGACGGCTGTCAATGTTGCCTTACTGGTGGTCGGACTAGTATTTGCGCTATGGCTCTGGGGATGGTCTAGGTGGGAGAATAAACAAAGGGAAATGGGGCGGCGTGACCACTTGCGTCAGTTGCCGGAGAGCGAACAAGCTCTCTTGGGCGAGAAGCATCCTGACTACCGGTTCACTCCATAATCGAAGTATTAGGTAATTATGTGCTCTGTCACTTGGAATATAGCTGCGAATTTAGCAAGATAATCCAGGACGCTAGGCTGTCTAGCTTCATCCATATACTATATATATCATGAGCTATACACAAGCACTATTACCATTTCGTAAGCCGTACGTGGGACCCGTGAAGACCTGCTCTAGCATTGGAAGTAAAACTTACTACTAATACACAACCTAAGCTTTGAGCTTGTACCCCGAATAAATCATACAGGATTCTAGTACCACCCTCCACCATTATTACTTACAACGCCAAGGCAATAATAGGAGCATGACATGGAGCCCTAAGCTATCGATGCCGATGATGCCATTCGCAGCGTCAAAGCCAGCGGGTATCCAGCCGTCCGAATCAGGACACGGGCATAGGGCCGTGCAAGAGGTGTAATGGCGACACCGAACGGTAACGAAGAAGTGGCGGTAGACTTCATAGTGATGCACAAGAAAAGGATATAGTAAATGAGCAATGAGCGTCAACTTGCAAAATTGACACGAAAAAGCTGGTCGACTGATCATATATTCCTTGCCCAATGCACCTAGACAAGCCTGGCAAGCCGCGTACGAGGATATCTTCGCAAAAATTTGCCTGGTACCCGGGCTGCCAAACGTTGGGTGAGTGGACGGGATCCTCTTGATTCTGTGAAGACAGCCAGAGGGTATTGAGAATTATGCATGCCCTCCAGACATCAGGAAACTATAGTACTTGTGCGGTAAATTTATACGATCCAAGTATTTCAGAGAGGAACCACGGACGATTATGCCGCTCTGAGTCAATAACGATACGTTGGCTGGTGTGTTAGGTGGGGGCCATCAGCACACTTTCCCACGGCTGCGTCTAATTCTAGAGCTAGGCTGGCGGCATGAGAGCCAGGCAAATTCCGGGTCTTATGCAGGTCTGGAATATGCATTTGAGGAACAAGGCCGCTACGCTTTCCTTACCCTCCAATCCATATTTCAGACATAAGTTGGGACCTCCCCATCTCGGCACCCCCGCAATTTGCTCACCGCCACTTCAACACCTGTCTTCCCCAGCCAATTCCTCTACCAATTCCTATCCAATTATCCCCAAAATTATCATAATTATCTATCAGCTTATAATGAAGCAATATACTGAGGATGATGTCAATAACGCACTTGACGCTATTGCAAGGGGCCTCAACATCAAGAGGGCCGCTTCTGACTATGGCATTCCAAGGTCTACACTACAAGGCCGCCTCAAAGGTCGCCAACCTCATCAGAAAGCCTCTACTAGTCAACAAAGGCTCTCCCCTACCCAGGAAGACCATATAGCCCAATGGGTGCTTATCCAAGCATCTCTGGGGCTTCCGCCAACCCATTCCCAGCTCAAGGAGTTTGCCCAGCGAGTCCTGGATGTCCAGGGAGACACTCAGCCACTTGGAAAACACTGGATTGAAGGATTCCTAAGGAGAAACCCATCTATCAGGGCCAAAAAGAGTCAGTCAATTGATTCCTATCGAGCCAGCCGTGCATCAACTAATATAATCAAGCCATGGTTCCAATATCTATAAGTCCCCGTTATCGAGGCCATAAGACCAGCCAATCTATATAACATGGATGAGGCTGGCATTATAGAAGGTCAGTGAAGAAATAGAATGGTTCTTAGGAACATCAAAACACTATCTGTACAGAAAAAAACAGCCTGGATCTAAGGCATGGACCTTATATATCAAGTGTATATCGGCTACAGGAGCTGCTGTTACCCCCTGGTCATTTTTAAGGGAAAATCAGTCTAACAACAGCGGCTTTCTTCCGACATAGGCCTATACCAAGTCTGGCACTTCACAGCAACACTAAATGGCTGGACCTCTGATGATACTGCATTAGAATGGCTCCAGAATGTCTTCATTCCAAACACTCAGCCATCTGACCTCTCTGAGGCTTGACTGCTTATAATGGTCGGCTATAGGAGTTATACAACAACTTATTTTATGTATTCCTGCTTTCAGAATAACATTCATCTTCTTTTTCTTCCTGCATACACCTCTTATATCCTCCAGCCCCTTGATCTAGCTGTCTTCTCAGCCTCAAACGAGCCTATCGAAAACAACTGAGATATATACAGCATTGGAATGATTCTACAATTATTGGGAGGCGGAATTTTCTCAAGTTCCATTAGATAGCAAGGCTTAAAGGCCTCTCAGTCCAAATATAAGGGCTGGTTAGAAAGCTGCTGGTCTTTGACCAGTTTCTATGGCAAAGCCCTTGATAAGCCCTCTCCTTCTAGAGAATCACAACACTAGCTTAATCAGGGCTAATTCTGCGTCAAAATGGCTCTCAGATACCTCTGCAGTTATTTAGTCAACTCGTAGGAAGGCTCTTGAGCTTCGTAACCAACTGGACCAATATGGCCGAATAGAAAACAACACCTCCACACAATGACTTCCATTCCAGAAGGTCAATAAGGCTTTTGATCAAAAGAATATCCAATAGGAAGCAGCTCAGTACAAGATTAAGCAGTTGAAGGATCAATTAGAGGCAAATAAGCCGGTTAAGAGAAGGATGGCCGAATTAAGCCCGAATTCAAGGCTTGCCAGTATTGAGGGTATTAAAAGGCCTAGGAAGCACTAAGGGCTTCTACAGATGGCGTAGATGAATCCGGCAGGCCAGAAAACTCTAATGACAATGAGGATTATATATGTTGGCTAGTTGTTGAGATAATAAGGCTTGGAAATCATGGCTATTCTGGCGGTGGGAATTTTGGGGTGCCGAGATGGGGAGGTCCCACTTACCTACTTCGCGTAGTCATGAAGTTAGCTCAGGAGTGCGGTTTGCGGCCTAGGCTCGGTAGTTGCTTTCTTCGGGACGTGTGCTTTACAATAGCAAGAGAGTAGCAACTCTGGCTATAATTCTGGGTGGTTTAGCGCCATCTCAGAGTTAGTTGGGCGTTCTTCACGTCAAGAACGAACGTTTAGGCAGTCCGGAGCAGACATCCGCCCGCATGGAGGGCGATTCCGTTGCCCTAAGCCTGGTTATCAGGGGGCTCTGCTTTCATTCTAAGATGTGTGCCAAAAGAGGTGTTAGAGCGCCCTGTTTAATGGTGACTGGGGCCTGAGGTTATTCCCTTTAAGCCTGCGGAATTTTGCCCATCTCGTTTCCGTTCTAGTGGCTTCGATAGTTATTGGATGCGGATTAAGACAACAGCAACACGGATCTTAAGTAGGAGCTTTATGTGAGCGCCTTTGAGCGCCAGAGAAGATACATTCCTGCGAAACCTAGATAGAATAGAGCCATGGCATCAGTCGTAGACCATGAGAGACAATTAGGAAATTAAATGGCTTCTTATATTAATGCCAGACCCGGGCAAATTCTTATCATTTAGAAGAATATGGCCACATCCTAGCTATAGCTGATAGCAAAATCGAAGGACCAGTTGGTTGTTTAGACCTTGAAGTCTATAGGAAAATAATCATGTGGCTCTATCTCGACCGTACAGCAAATTCAGAGTTTCGAAGCTATAAACGGTACCACATCTGGTAATCTATTATAACTGGAACATTAACTTGGCTCTCAAGATGATGAAGGCGACTCGGTAGAAGATAGTACGGATACCGATAGCATGGTGCGCCATGGTGACTTTACGTGTGTTTATGACTATCTGATAGTGTCGTATGTCTATATATCAGATATATCGCCGGTGCCTTACACCTGTTCTCCTACAGTCTAGGCACCTAATCCAGATGCCTTACGCACATCACTACGTCGTCGAGCCTATAAAACCCGGGGCCATGCGCTGTTCTCAAAAGCTCTAAAGGCTATGTAAGAATATTTGAGAAAGCGCTCTACCAATATGAACACGTCTGCCGTTCGCGTGTCGATTTTACAAAGTATTCACCCTGACTTCCAGCCCTTCCAGAAGAGGAATACAGGCCAACGGAGAATCAATTCTATTTGTTTATCGGTAAACATCATGTCGTAGACGAGACGAAGATGGTTTGCTCCACGGTTGTCGATCTCTCGCGCGATTAACCTGTATACCTGGCTCTTCTTGAGGATCATATTTAGCCACCGGCCGCAAACTTTTCAAGCTTATGAGGTTCGTCGGCCGAGGTAATCTTCTCATAATTTTGGCTAACTTCCCCGGGGCGGCAACTGTAGCGAGATATACTTGATCGGACTGTCGTGCGTAGCCGGCCTTACACTTGATAAACGTATATGCTTGATGAACTGCGTCTCGACATTAGAGCCGGGACTTCGTAAAATTCTGGAGATACCAATTTCTGGCCATGTGGGACATGGCTGCTATGTCAGCAGCGTCTTCCTAGTACTGGCGTTCGTTAATCCGGGGTTGTTATCCAGGGAAACAGGCTCTAAACAGGGTGTAAGGTGGTACATGAGTGGAGTTACGTCTGGAAATCAAGACTACGTACTACCTGCAGGCCCGCATAGGGCCCGTATCTTGTCCGGTTGAATAATTTAGACATGAAGATACGTCCGTTGGGAACCGAGGATTGGAATAATCTTAACTGGTCCGGCTCTGGCTTTTGCCCATTAGATCCGTGGACCTCTATGCCATATCTGTAGTAGGTAACGAAAGAACGGTATAAAATATTGCATCCCCAATCTAGGATGTGAAGTGTTTATTGCTGTAGGGTCTATAGAGCATGAATGCTACTGGAGCTCTATCGCCAAGCAGGTTTCTCCCCAAATATTAAAATGACATATTTAACCTATGGAGGCACTTTCTATCAGTTTAATCCAAGTATACTAATAAGAGATTATCCCCGTGGATATGGTATTTATATCTCACTAAATTCTTCTACTTGGGTTCTCACATTGCAAGATGCGGCAAGCAGTGTTATAGCCTCATACAGCTTATCCATAGTCAGATATTATACTGTTTGGCGCTCCCTGGTAATCAGACGTGTTCACGATAATAACTGCTTCCAACCTACGGCAATACCCACGCTTCCAACATGACCTTCAGTCTCAAATGATCTCTGCGGCAATATTGATTCTATTTGAGTGGCAGAACTCAGGATCTTCGACGCATCCAAAAATGGCATTGAGATATTCCGTAGGTCAACCGACCGTTTGAGAAAAAGAAGTCTTTTCAGAAATGTATACTGGAATGTGTAGCCGATCATAAGCATTCTCGAACGAGGCTCCTCAACCGGTAGATCGGATGCGAATATCGTGGCAAAATAGAAGGCTAGTGTTAAGCCTCGTCCGGCCATTGGGCTTCTAACAAGGGAGGATCAAGTAAACCCAACAGGCTCTTGGAAGTGGGAATCTGCGAAATTTATATGCATTTTGGATGGTCTATACTAGTATTCGTAACCCAGGGGACGCCTTGAAGTATGTGTTGCAGAGCCCCAAGGTCGGGAGGTTTCTGAATTTGGAGACTAGGTATTTATACAGGGTGTTGTCTGATAAGCTGTTCGTCCTGAAGGGGTTACAGGAGAGCAGTTATTTCGCCAAACAGGCGTTCGAACGCCGTCCAGGACAACGTTGAAATGATTTGATACTGTCCTGTTGGGAGTCAGGAGCAGCTCAGACGTCACCCCAGTCCCGCGCCGTCAACTTCGACGTAAAACACGACAGCTCGTCGCTGGCCAGGTCAATAACCGCGTATTGGCATCTCGAAACAGTGTCGTCAAGACCGTCGAACTGTTGTGGTGCGATGTGCTTCATGTACGGTTGTTAGAGTCCACCTGGATTGCCTCCAGGACCCGGGAAACTCGAGGCTGAGATCAAGGATGTCTCATGGTCACTCTCGTTCTTTGTCTCGGAAGTCAGCAGCTCCTCCTCGTCTGCTTCAGGAGCTCGTCTAAGCCTGCTCCTCGTCCTGGAGTTTGGAGGGTTGGGCTCCTTGTTTCCACTGCCACAATAAATTGTCTTCAACTAAAATGAGCCTTGTATACCGGACTAATGGTGATGCAAAGTATACCTTAATGCAATACCGAGTTTCACGAAGCACTATTCGCCGCCCACTCACTCCACCAACTCCCGGGGAAGTCTTCAGCTCTTCACGGGGGTGCGACATGACACTATAGTGCTCTCGGCAGAACTCATCTCAAAAAGATTTTCAAGGACATTTACTGGTTGGTTGCAGGCGCGCATAGATATGAACCATCCCCTGAGATGCTCTGCGGTGATTGTTGAATACCAAGTTCGCTTTGTGTCGCATACTGACGCAACTACACAAGTAGGGATATGTGACGCTGGGGTATAGGACTCGTCCGTTCTCGTCACGACAACGGCGCATTCTCTACCTAATTGTGAGTTAGAGGTAATCTACCTGCATCGCCCTTGCGGAAATTGGCTGCTGGAATCTTTATAACCATGTCCTAAGCGGCTCCTAAATATTATACTACCTATAGTGCTTTTAAAACGCCTGTCGTTGTGAGACATCCCTACAGAAGTAGAGGTAACGCCGATAGGTCCCGTAGGCAGCAATTTTCAGTACAAGGTCTGAGCTAGCTCAATATCCTTCTAGGAAAGAACGCTGAGGTTCTCGGCTTCGGCGAGAGATATAGCTTCTCTGTCTAGCAACTCGAAGGACTCACTATAGAAGGTCGAATCTATGGCAAACCTACACACATAAGTCTCCTGAGACGGTTTCTGAAACTCATCCACAACCACCTTCTGCCCACAACTATAGACGTCCCGTTAGGGAAGACATCCCACGGCAATCAGTCGATATCTTGTGGGCTTCCGATAGCACAGACGAGCGAAGTAACCTCCGGGGCCAACACGCAGGGATTGCTTTCTGACGTGCATAGTGGTGTTCTTTAGCCATGAACTCAGGGAGGTAATTGGCGTAGCAAGCAATATCTCGGTCGGGACCTGCTGTAAGCCTGAGTATATGGGGCCTAGCAATGTGTACTGATTTGAGTAGCGAGCATAAGTATTAACTAGTTGTGATATTACCCTAGAGACTGCCCACGTGAGTCACCGCTTGCCGTAACTACCGTTGACAAGGCCCGCGCGGGCAGATCCTGTCTCGCCATATCAGTCTTGCTGCGTGGCGCTGTCTAGTAGGTAGGTTCCAGCATTTCCCAGATTGTCACTTCCCATGATCTCGTGCCATCTGACGTTATTGAGATTCCAAACTGGTCCTTGTCATTAGAAGCGACGTCTCGCGGTCAGGGCTTTTTGGGTTAGATTCGAGGGCTTCCAACCGAAATTTGAGCCTGCCATGCTGCAATATATACTTCAACTTTACTCTCGCTAGCCCTCAGGATGGATGGGAGCACCGCGCAAACGGGCTCACTAAGGAAGCCTGCGTCATGATTACTTGACGCTGACGTTGGAGATTGGGGAGGTTCATGGGGACGCGAGGGCAGGGCCGCTGTCGCGGAGAGGGACCAGCTCGTTCCACAATACGGAAAAGCAGAGGATAATCTCAAGCCAGAAGCACACCAAGTCCCCCTAAATCTCAGGGATGAGGGGGAAGGGCGCATTCATGGGGGTGCTGTGCAACTTTCTTCACGAGCCAGCGAGTTGTCCTAATGTCTGTGAACTCCCACCACAACCAATCTGAACCGGGAAAAGGGAAAACATCCCTGTAGATATTCCAAAGTCGTGGGAAAGAGTGTGATTGGAATGTAACACTTCGTTATACCATGAACCCCTCCGTTATTGGCATGGCTCACAGTTGTGCGCCGCATCCAGCTCGTCCCACCGTTCCAGGTGTGCCAGGCGACTCGGTCTTTCTCGAGAGCTACACCTCTCCAGCTGTCATGAACTCTCGCAAATTTTTGAAGGCCGATATCCCCTGATGCTGTTGGGGATCCTCTGATATCCTTGGATGTTTCCAAGCTTGTCGAAGTCAAGGTAGCTTCCAAAGCCCCCCGGCTACTCAGAACTAGTCTTTCCGTGTCCTAATACAAACGCACCATGCCGAAACCAACTCTCAGGTAAATATTCGGCGTATGTAACTCGGAACTTTCCGTCCGTACTCCTCCCCGTCCGTACTCTTACTATGAACGTCTTTAGCCATTGGGGGCGCAATTATGATGTTGCAGGAATCCATGGCCGGCAAGCTAAGCATCGCGTAGAGTACATGTCCATTAAGTCGATCCCAGATAATGCAGAGTTATTTCCCGAAGACGAAACAAGAGCACGCGCTCCTCGGACCCACGAGTTTTATCCCTGTTATGAGAATAGCGAAGATCCTACAAAAAGACCAGAGCTACTACATGTAGCCGAACTTACCTCTCGTATGCGACAGACTCGGGCTCCGTGCCCTTCAAACAACCTTGGCCCAGCTCTGATATCTCAAGTGAGCTTCTAGAATATATTTACCGCCGTACCGCCGCGGTAGGCTTTGTTCATCAAGATAGTCGGTGGCAGTTGCTTGGGTTGCGAGGCATGATAGACGCCACAACCTCAGATGTTCGAGCGGCTCGCGAAACACATTACTCTCTGCATTGAGGAATGTTGCGGGACGTCGAGACCGTGAGATAAGAAATCTTTGGCTACATCTTATCCATTAGGTGTTTCTTCGGTCTCTCATTTACCCGGGCGTTCGCCCTCTGTTAGTTTTAGTATTATTTTCCTTCCCCGAGCCGGGAATCCCGAGGTGATTCTAGTTTAGACAACAGAAGTGTGGCTGCGACACTCTCGCTAGACGGCAAGAGAAGGTCATCGTCCGTACCGCCGGGAGATGGAGCCCCAAGTCAGGGAGAGAGGTCCGGTAGCCTCAGGCTCCGGCCCAACACAGGATTCAGCCACGTCAGCACCCGAAAATTAGCATCTCTGCCGTATTCTCCTACAAAGGCGCCATCCCCGCTTAGCGAGGCTTCATAGCCTCCAGATGCAGAGGGCGGGGACATTGACTCAGCCTCTGATAGCTCTGACTTTCCTCAAGATTGTTGCCGTCAGGACCAGGAAAATAGAAGGCGCTGTGTTCTTGTGAATGGTCGGATCTGGAAGCTGCTGGTGGGCTGGTATGGGTGAGGAAGGGAAAGTGAACGGCTATATCGAGTGTGAAGAAACCATCGCATGGTTCAAGGTGGGAAGGTAACTTGGTCTGAGTGGATTTAGAGTCTTCAAGCGAAGTGAGGTCCGAGTAAACTAAGAGGAAGGTGAAAGAGGAAACGATCTCTATTGAGTGAGCTCAAGAGGATACTGCGCAAGAGAGACGACGAGGTTGTGTATAAACTTCCAAGAGTCAAGTGCGCGCGGATGGATGATGTTTGAGCATGTGCCTTCTGAGATAGGCTTTAAGCAAGCCTGCTCGAGAGAAGGATGAGTCGAGGAGGTTTCCATGGGTCAGGGACGAGTGAATTAATGGAGACAGTTAAGGAAGCAACCACAATGGCCACCAGGAAAAGGGAAGGCGGCCTCGGGATAAATCATACTGATGACGCCAGAGTTGCGAACCGGGCAGCCAGTGAGCGTGCCGTGGCTTGCATTGACCTTCAGGCAAATACAGAAAACGATGGAGACGCTGCCGAGGTAGGAACAAATTAACCACGTAAACTGGGAATAAGAGAGGTCATCTCACCCAGTAATGGGAAAGCAAAGCTGTCGGTAAGGG
Organism: Microascus cirrosus; assembly: GCA_030271035.1. Classification (NCBI taxonomy): domain Eukaryota; kingdom Fungi; phylum Ascomycota; class Sordariomycetes; order Microascales; family Microascaceae; genus Microascus; species Microascus cirrosus. Next base: position 74,127 of record JAMBUN010000052.1, read on the forward strand.
CGATTTAGGAGGGTAGGACAAATACGGCCCGAGAGGTTCCTGGCCCGGAAGCGAAAGCATTGATCCATTATCACCACATTATCATAATTTATTATTTTCCTAGGTGCCTGATGTTGAAATAAAACCTGTAGCAAAACACCAAGACTCTCGAATACACGCCTCTCGCCCTTTATATGCTACACCGTTTAATCACGCACTTGGAGCTGTTGAAGACCCGCCTCCACTCCCACAACCGTTCCCAGGCCCTTCAGAGCCGAGATAGCCTGGTCATAGTTCACAACATGCCACATTGTTGGCGTCTGGTTCGCGCAGCGTCTAGTGGGCAAGCTGCATGGCTGCATTACATTCTTCACTTGGCCGTCACTCCCACTCTGAAGGTGTCTCTTGTTCCTTGCACTCACGTTCCGAGACGCACGAACAGGTAATTTACTGCGCCTTTTTGCTCTTCTTCTTCGCCGCCGCCCTTTCCCTGTCCCTCTTGGCGTAGATCTCGGACGTGAACGGGTTCTCGTAGCTCAGAGCAATAGCATAAACCAGGTAGACCCACCCCGTGAGAAGGATTCCCGCCGGCTTAGCGAAGTACAGCGCGGCGCCGAGGAAGCTCAAGGTTGAGCCGTGGTACATGGGGGCGTCGGTGACGTTGAAGGGGAAGCCTGTGACGATGTCGTCCATCAGGATGCCGAAGTAGTCGCCGAGGAACGTGCCGGTGATGCCGAGGGCCCAGGTAGAGCTGAGCACGAGAGTGTTTCCCGCAATAAAGAGGCCGTAGGAAACGAGCCTAACAGCATCAGTGTCGAGAAGGGGGTGGGTGGGCTGCGAGGCGAGGGCGGTCTTGTAGAGGTAGTCGCGGACGAGGCCGAGGGAGAAGATGGTCGCGGCGAGGAAGTAGCAGGCGAGCTGGGAGTTACCGCCAAAGAGGCGGGTTAGGATCTTGTTCCGGTATTCTGTCTTGGTGTTAGGTCTGAGGGACTATCGTGGGGAGGACGTTGGCGGACCTTGTCGGGCAACGATGCTATGGAAAATGGATTAGCTGCTAGTTCGAGGACATCTTACTCTCAAATTTTCACTTGCGGGGAAACTTACTTCCAGAAGAGCGGGTTGAACATGATTGAGAGGGCCGAGACTGAGATTGTCAGCGGAACGCTCAACAGAATTGAGTGGGCAGCAACTACCGGGACATACCATAGAAGCTCTGCTGGTCGAGGTCGACCAAATCCGAGATAGTAACAGACGCCATGGTTGCAATAAGGACAAACTGAAAACTGCTGGAAAGCTAGGAAGTGCGTGAATTGGGAGACAAAAAGGGTGTCGGAAGCGGAGGTGGAGGCGGAGGGACGCTCGAAGAAAACGGGGCGTTGACGACAGCTTGGGCGGAACGGGGGAAGCGACGTTCCCCACCCCGACAGAATTTCCGGCCCGCTATTTTGCCTGGAGCCGAGTGCCGTGGGGGGAGCTCTCCGCACGTGATGTCATTTGTTGTTCGGCAGAGTGTGGAGCGGGTCACCCCCACTCCGCAGAGCGGGACCGCGGCGGGAGGACGTGGGAATTTACGGGATGAGGCACTGCGTTCTTTGATCGCTGCAGTGTTTACATTACGTAGAAGGTGGTGGGCCTGTTGGGTGCTGGGATCTCACAAAGATGTCTAATGCTCAGCGTTACGCTAACTCGAGGTGCATCGTAGTAGACAGCGTCCAGACATTTCGCCTGAAAGCAGCTCTTTAAGTCATCGCAAATTCATCAGTCTAATTTACAATATGTCGTACCAAGAGACCCTACTCTAACACCCTACTTCCCACTCTACTCCGCAACCCAGACGGCGCTCATGCCCATCCCGGTGCCCACGCACATGGACGTGTTGCCGATCTTCTTGCCCGTCCTCTTCAGTTCATACAGCAGCGTCGAGACTTGCCTAGCGCCAGTGCAGCCAAGCGGGTGGCCAAAAGCGATGGCGCCGCCCTTGGGGTTGATCTTCTCCATGGGAATGCCCAGCTCGTTGGCGCACCAGAGGCACTGACTCGCGAATGCCTCGTTGATCTCGTAGATGTCGACGTCGTCCCGACCGATGCCAGCGAGGTCGAGAGCCTTGGGAATGGCCTTCCAAGGGCCCTGACCCATGAGGAGGGGCTTGACGCCTGCGACGGAGGCGCAGACGAACTTGCCGATGATGGTCTGACCGAGCTGCTCAGCGGTGGAGCGCTTCATGAGGAGCACGGCGGCAGCGCCGTCGGAGATCTGGCTGGCGTTACCGGCGTGAATGCTGCCGTCCTTGGCGAAGGCGGGACGCATCTTGCCGAGGGTCTCGGCCGTAGTGCCGGGCCGGATGCCGTCGTCCTTGTCCACAACGATCTCCTTCGCCTCGCCAGACTTGGGGTCCTCCCACTTGACCTTGAGGGGCACGATCTCGTCCTTGAAGAGGCCCGACTGCTGGGCCTGGGTTGCCTTGGCGTAGGAGCCGGCGGCGAAGGCGTCCTGCGAGGCGCGGGTGATGTTGAGGTCCTTGGCCATGTCCTCGGAGAGGACGCCCATGGGGACCTTGCAGTTTGCCGCCTCCTTGTGGTTCTCGAGGAGGGGAGAGAATTCCGCGACGGCCTGTGGACTGTGGGAAACATTAGTGCCTTGGCCCAGTAGCGATCGTAGTTATATGCGCAAGCCAACTCACCCGTAGTTCAAGCTCATACTCTCAACACCCGCGCCGATACCAACGTCAATCATGCCCGACTTGATCTGGTTCGCCACATCAACGCAGGCCTGCAGGCCGGACGAGCACTGCCTGTTGAGCGACCGAACAGCCGTCGTCTCGGGGAAGCCTGCGACCAGACTGGCCGCGCGCATCTCGGTCGCGCCACCACCGGGCGCAAGAACGGTGCCGACGCAGATGTCCTCTACACGACTGGGGTCGATACGAGAGCGGTCGATGATGGCGTTGAGGACACCAGCCATGAGGTCGGCGGCGTCGGTGTCCTTGAAACCGCCCTTACCACCCTTGGTGAGGGCTGTCCTGCAGCACGCGGTCACGACGACCTAGTGAGGCGTGTTAGATATGGCACTCTGGGAGGGTGGCGAGTCGGGGGGTCGGGGGAATGCGGGGGAAGGCGTACATCGTCCGGGTTCTTCTGGAGGATCTTTTCGCGGCCGGCGGCGTTCGACTTGCCAGTGATCTGGCCGCCAATCTGCTGGAGTCTGTCCATAGCTGGTAGAAGAGGTTCGTCAGGACCATGCACGCTTATAAGAGCTTTACGCGCAAACTTACCACCCATCTTGTAGGTTACTGAGCTGAGAAAATGGGGGGGAGGAGGTACGAGAAAGGATGTGGTTGAAGAGGCGGTGACGTTTTGGAATCCGTAAAGAAAGAGGATAGTTTGGGAAATTCGGACAAGAACTGGAAACGTCCTCTTAAGAAGATAGTCTGCGAGACAGGAATTTACCTCGGATGTTGGAGGCACGTAGCTTCTATCAGGAAAGGGCGAGTCCGAAGGGCTACCATCGGCTGGCTGGCGCTGATGTCAGCTTGCGTTGCGACCTGCCGAGGCTCACTTTCAGCGCCCCCCAGTTTTGGGCCAGGGGCCGAGCTTAGTGCCAGAAGCTACCCCACATTCTATCACATGCAAAAATCCAGGACTGACGATTTCCCCGTGGCGAGGGTGCTCGTGAAAAGTGGTTTTGGCGTCCCATGCGCTTTCTTCTTCGGAGCATCCGGGGCAAAAATTATTGATTTATTGGTTTTCCATGGCGTGTGGGCTCTCTTACGACTCGAACCCCTCGACTTGAGTGCCCAGCCCTAGCTCTTCCGCGATCTCGATCAGGTGTGCGCTGATGACAAGGTCCATCAAACCCAGGCCAACGCTCTTGAAGATGACGTTACCATCCCTTAGCCATCGTGTCCTTGTCTCGTCGCCAGTCGTGGGTTTGGCCGGGTTATGGAGCGTTAGCAGCCTGCCAAGTCTAGTCGTCCGTTAGCACGTGTGCAACATGTCCACACTGAAACTGAGCGACCTACTCTGTCAGTTGGCTCGGCTGAATTCCTCCCTGGATGAACTCTCCAGCTTCCGTCATGGCGCCCTCGATTGTATCCGCAATGATGGTTCCCCCGTCTACGGCAGGGTCGTGATCCGGAGCAAATGCTTGGAGGAGGAGCTTCTCGGGCAACTCGCGCATGTGAGGGGCGTAGCTACCCACTGCTGTGATCAGCCGTGTCTTCTTCCTGCCCTCCTCCGAAGTGAGGATATCGGCGCTGAAGAGGTCCTCTGTGGAAGGCGTGCAGCACATAATCACATCCGCCTCGCGTAGGCGCTCCGCCATGAGATTCTCGTAGCCTTCCTCCCCCGGAGACAGAACATCCATGCTCGCGGATTGCCAGCCCTCGCGAGACTTAACCTCGAGCGAGACCTGCGCGAGACTGGCGAGCATTTCCTCTGCATTCTTCCTGCTCCGGTTGATCGCGGTGACGCGTCCCACTGTAGGACCCTTCAGAAGAAGCGCCTGCCGTAGATGCCAGTAAGCCTGCTTTCCAGCGCCGAAGACCACGATGTTCCGGACCTCGGTCCGGAGACGGAGGAGGCACGACCCCGCGAGGGCCGTGCGGAATGCTGTGAGGGCACCGGCGTGCAGGAAGCCTCGGGGGCGGCCGTCGGGGGCGAAGACGGTCACGGCACCGGTCGGTTTGATGACGGGCCGCGCCGAGCCTCCCTGTTCTCCATCCTTGCCCGGTGTGCTGAGCGTCACCACTGCGCCGGGATATTAGTACAACACGACTATCTTCTGCCAAGAACGATTACGCGGGTATGGTGGTGCTTCGATACCTTTGACGCCCATGCCAGTCGGACCTATGGACGGCATGAAGAGCGAAGTCGCACCGGTTTGCGGGTTCCTGTAATGAATCCGTGGCGGCTGGTGATAGGTTCCATCCTCGACGGCCTTGGGGTCCGTGGAGTATTCGTGGAGCGCCTTGGAGAGGGCGGCTTGGAAGCCGTGGAGCTGATCCCGGGTCAGGTTGTCCAGGATGGACCTAGCCTCACTATTCGTCAAAACCGTAAGAGCCATGACGGAAGAGGTGTTCATTCAATATTGTTAGGGTTGTGAGTCTTGATTTATTGGAGTTGTTCACTTGAAAGAATGATATTTATCTGGGTCTAGTCAACACTATCGGGAAAGTCGACATAAAGCCCTCCGCATTCCCCTCCGTTGTCGCAACGGCGCTCATCCCCACAATTCCCCGCGAACTCGGCTAGTGGAGGTTGAAATTCGTTGACATTGCGGGGCCTATGAGCCACCAGGAACAGAGGCAGAGCCGTGGGCAATTACAAATCTCCCATGGGCAAGGAATGACGGCTCTTTGGGCGAGATTCAACTGTGCTCTCCTTCAGGCTAGAGAGTAAGCGTCGCAATGCGATGGCTTATCTGGTGTCAGCTGGGACACCAACGCTGCAGAGGGTCGCTCAAATGTTGGTGCCTGGAGACATTCGTAACACTGTCGTCGTCATCGCTGCCATCATTAACAATGAGTACTCGAGGTGAAGAAAAGTCTACAAGGGACCACATTCAGTCTTCGAGAACAGATCAACTGTGCATCTCCTGGGAGAATTCACGTCTGAAACTTGTTTCGAAAGCGGATCGGACTGGGCCCCAGTGCGGAACTACGAGATCCCCTTAATAACGCCCCAAAGTATTCGATTTGGAGACGCTTCGCCAAGAGGACGGAAGCGAACAACCTGGCAGAAGGGGGAGAACAAGATTGGGCCCGCTTGGACTGCGACGAACAGTTGGCTTGGAAGTCGCGCTGCCAGGTACGTGCTTTCACTGGAAGGATTTCAGGAGCTACACGACCCGTTTTGTTGAAGGGAAATACGAAGGCGAGCCAAGGGTCCATTTCCGCCGCCCTGAGCCATCGCAACCTGACAGGCTTGTACCCTGGACTTTTACTACGAGTTGGAAACCGCGAAGCATAGACCTGTCGCTGACTCAGATTTTAAGTGCCCAGTACTACGACCCTGTGTACTTTTGAGACGATCTCATTCGCCAGCCTCACCCTGCTCTCGACGACTGGACCCCACCGTTTTTTTGGCTGGGCGTAAAAAAAGAGTGGCTACGTACCACCCTCTGCGAGAGAGGCGCTCATTGACCACCTAAGCAAGTCGCCGGGCAACGTCACCTCACCTTTCCCTAACCACCACCCCGAAACGAAGCACTACGTCCGAATTTTACAAGCCTACGCGAACGAAACATCTTCACAGAACTAGAGATACGGGTCGCTATCTTGGGGAGCACCTTTGCTTGCGAACGACTACCTTCTTTAGACGCATTCAAACCGCGGTTGCCGGAGAGGCCGCGTGGACGAAGGACCAGAGCTACTGTAGCACCGATATCAACCACTTGAAGCTGGTTTTTCTGTTTGGTTTTGGCCCGCGGGTAATCGAGATATCAAGATGACTCTCAAGGAAGAATTTGCGACTAGGAATTTCAGTATGTTGAGACCTTAGGACCTGGATTGACGGTGGTGGATTAATGCTGACTGTCCTTGCCAGGTATCTATGGACAATGGTAAGAGCGGCCGCGATGCCTCCCGCTTGAGCAAACATCCGGTCTCTACGAGCCACTGCGATGTGGTGAATGCCCTCGGGGAGCTTCCAACCCGCGAGAGGCGCCTGTCGCTCCGTCGCTCCCGCGAGTACCGAACAATATGCTTGGCATCCCTAACGGAAGGCACTGGATGAAGAATGTGTATGCTGACGATGCGGCGACAGGACCGGTATCCTGGCCATGATCCTGCTGTTCGCGTTAGGAATAGCCAACATCTTCACCTTTAACGTGATCATTATCATCTTTTGCGCCCTCGCTCTGTTCGTCCCCTCCCCTCTTTCCCACCTACCATCTCTTTTCTCCGCGACGCTACAGCGCTGACTCTTTCTAATTGCTCTAGGGCCTCCGCGTTCGTCATCCTCTTCATCGAGGTGCCCCTCCTGCTCCGGATCTGCCCCACCTCCGCCACCTTCGACGCCGCGATCCGCAAGGTCTCGACCAACTACATGCGCGCGGCAGCCTACGCCGTCATGAGCGCCGTGCAGTTCATAAGCATCGTTGGGCGGCCCACGAGCCTCATCGCCGGCGCAGTGGTGCTCATGATCGCGGCGTTGTTCTACACGCTTGCGGGGATCAAGGGGCAGGCTTTCGTGGGCAGCAAGACGCTTGGTGGGCAGGGGGTTGCGCAGATGATTGTATGAAGGGGGCGTGAGGCTAGATAGGTGGATATTGGGACAAGGGGATTACTTAGCTGGGTATGGATAGGGGACAAGAGTATAAGCTTGGGTGGTCCAGTATGTTCGAGGGAGGAGGCGGTGGTTCGCACTTCGTGTTGTTCTTCACGTCAACGATGGAAACGACTCGCATCAGTCGGTTACGAAAGCTTGGCTGTGTTCCTGTCCTGGATTAGGTTCTCACTGGTTCGAGGCTGGAAGGGATTGCGCCTGTTCGTAGGCGATAGTGTTCGTTAGATGGGTGGATGGGACGGGGATTGTACCGTATTATGAATTCAGCATTGATTTTTGAAATGGCCTCGTATGTGGATGTGAGCTATTCGCCATGAGTAGTGTCGGTTGAGGCAAGCTGCTAGGAAGCTCTACAGGACAAGAAGCGTTGCGTGTAGTCTCAAGTAGACACTACTTCGCGCCCCAAGAAGCTCCCACTTGGCCGGGCGTCATCAATGATGGTTTGCAATACCTCAGTCCCCTCTTGGTAAAATTCGAGGCATGGGACGCCTCATAACATACTCACAATAGGAAAGCATCTCTGTTTTCTTAGATTCGCAGCATATAAGCCAGGGAAACGAGATGGAAACACGAAACATAATCGAGCTCGTATCGCCCTGCTCCACGGCTGGCGCATTGATGCCCACTTTAGCGCCACAACCTGCTCTAGTGAGTGGAGCGGGTCTATGGCCACGCCGAGAGGTGATCCCGCTGGGGTTAAACAACATTCTGGGCTGTTGGCGCAAAATAAGGCGTCGCTCCAACTTAGATCATGCTAATATCATGTTCTGGCAGAGTTAATGCCCTTCACGCACGTCACAGGGCTCGGGCTCAGTATCAATTGTGTAGGTGGCACGGCAGTTGAAGGGTTCACGGAGCCGGTGGAGGCAGTGATAGGACGGAGACTTCAGCGGGGCAGGTCACGCAGCGCGCTGGTCTCCCCCTCCTGCGGTCGATCTTACTTACATTGCGCGAGTGGGCGTCCCGTTGCGGTTTATGCGGTTAGGGGGTTTGGGGCGCAGCGAGAACTGTTTGCAGGCATTTGAGTGCATGGCAAGCTGCGGTCCTCCCAAGTGTCGCGGGGCTGCTTCCAAGCATGGATTTTCGAGCAGCCCCATTGTCGGGTGGACCGTGAGGTCCGGAAGCCACATGCATCGTGCTGCTGCTAAGGGGAATTGGTGAGTGGCCAGAATCAGACGAATGAGGAGAGTCGACGGCGCGCCTTGATGGAACAGGGCGTGCTACGGCCACATGTATGGCGAACATCAGGATCGAATACGAAACATTAAACGGAGCAAGTCCACGCAGTTGATGGCTTCTACATCAGGTTGGTGTGGCATTGGTAAAGCCCGGGGCATACCTAAAGTATGGAATACACTAGGTGCAGCGCACTAATGTGCATAGTACAGGGTAGCGGGTACTAGGAAGGCAACTGCGGCCCTGCCGGGCGCCCGCTAATATAAGGCGAGCTGCCCCTCGCAGAGCCCCTTCAGCGCTAAACGAAGCCGAAGCTCGGCTCCTGACCCATTATAGTCAGTGTCGTCATTATCCAAGCCATCAGCCATTGAGCCGTCCGGTGTCTGTCCGTCCTGCTTCGGATACGTCAAGCAGACGCTTCCCTTGCCCATTCTCTCCCGCCGACCCAGCATATCGAAAGCTTATCGCTATCCGTCCCGAGGTATTACATGCGTGGGTCCTTATCTTGACGACAGCTTCTAATCAGCTTTCCCGGCGTCGGCATTGGCCCTTTATCTGTACATCGCACGAGGTACGCAACATCCCGCCCCAATCGCGTTGCATTCCGGTCATCCTGCATCTTCAGCCCATTTGATGTTACTGAGCTCGGTTGGAGACGCCCACTGGACCATTGCAATTGCTCCCATTGAATCCCCAGGAAGCTAATTCGTCAGTTCCCCCCTCAGAACCGGTACCGAGAGTACAAATCGCGGCTCTCGTAGCCATATTTCCTACCATCAGTCCAGGCCATCTTACTTGCCTCTGCCCCGTTTCCCTTCGCCTCGATTGCGTCTCGTACCAATTCGGCTTCCCCCGGGAGCATGGCCACAGCGATGCCTCAACCACCCACGATACCGCCGCGACCCACGAAGAGCCAGGACAAGGGAGGCAACGATGCCAAAGTTCCACCTAAGGTCCCCCCTCGACCTACGCGCCACCTCGAGCGAAAGGTCTCCGAAGACCGATTTGCGCCCTCGCCCCTGAACGAGGGCTTTCCCAAGCAGCCCAAGTCCAACCGCCTCACCCCTGATGAAGCCGACAAGTTCTCAAGCGAGCCCCACGACCACCAGGAGCGGCCGGGTAGTATCGCCATGCCGTCCCTGGGCGAAGAAGGCTCCGAGTATGCCGCGGTTACCGAAGAACTACAGGAGCCGGAAGACCCCGAGCAGACCCGCACCGTCGGCGGCGATATGAAGCTCCACGCCCCGAAGCCCTCGCTTCCGGTCCAGAGCGCGAAACAACGTGTTGCCGCTATTGCCCGCATTGACTCGGACAAGGCGGCATCGTCGTTCGGCATCGGCAAACCGGCTGGCAACGAGTCGTTGACAACAAGCCCGAAGATCAAGAAGTCTACTACGAGCGCCCTATCTACCGAAGACGGTAGGGATATCGAGGAGGAACATGGCATTCCCGAGATTGGGCAACGTGTACCCATGGATCCAAGCGTTGGTGATGTGCAGGCCCCTTCGCCAGCTGTTGAGTCGCGCTCCCCCGAGGCTGGGAAGAGCGGGAAACAGAACAGGCGTCCGAGCAGCCGGGGCGCGGACTATTACGGCCGTCACGGCCATGGCATTGTCACCAACGACAGACTCGAGAAGGAGTATTATGAGAAGCACCCGGAGGAGCTACAAAAGGAGCTCGCTCGCCCATATCATGAGCGCCAGAACGATTATGCCATGAGCAGAAACGAGCTTAACGAGATCGTTCGCGACACGGCTGATCGTGGCTCTGGACTGGGTAAGTCGGTTTTCAATGGTCCTATAGTGGATGATATTGCTTGGACCCCACCGTTAATACATTCGTAGGAACGTCATCTCATCAAGGAACCCCGTCCGAGGAGGTCGGCTACCAAGCTCACGAGGAGTTCACGTCTCGTGTTGCATCCCCTCGCTCCACTGGGGCCACCAGGTCCGGTTTGCGCCAAGAGTTTTCTCCTCCGGGCGACAACGCGCAGCAGGAGAGTAAGGAGGCCCAAGACGAAGATACGATTCACGTGGACGAGCCGCGACAGTCCATAGACGATTTTGCCGAGGAGGGAAGGGAGACGCCGATTCTAGCCGATGACGAGACAGCAAAGCATCCGCCACGTGCGGACCTCCATGCGGCTGTCGAACCTTCGCACGATGTCTACGAGATCGATGAGCCGACGAGCCGCCCAACCAGTCGTCATTACCCCCGTCCGCCAAGTGCACACAGATCACCTTCAGTTCCGGAGGTTGAGGTCACTCCTCTCGAGGATGTCAAGGAGTACAAGCCACTCTTCGACGACGAAGGGAACGAAATCGCCCCCCAGGCATCACCTTCGATCGGCCAGGCATCCATCCCCCCCCGGTTCCCCAGCAAGGATGTTTGGGAGGATGCACCGAGCAGCGTGCATCAAACAACGGAAGTCAACACCCCCGATGCCGGTGAAGCAAAACCTAAGAGGGCTGGCTTGCCTGAACGTGATGTCCTTACCCCGGCCCAGGCTTTCGCCAAGCATCAAGAGGAACTTGCTGAGAAAGAGGCGCAGAGGATGACGAACTTTGTCCCACGGGGTGCGGAGAAAGGGTCCGCGTGGCTCCCTCCGCAGCCGGCTGCCGCCGCGCCGGAGGAGCGGCAGCCGAATCTTTCGGCTCAGAGGCGCTTTCCCAGCCGTGATGTGTGGGAGGACGCGCCCGAGAGCCACCTTCACAAGACGACGGTGTCGTCACGCCAGACCCCTGAGTCTCCGGTGGAACCGCCCGATGTCCCCCTCCGACCAGTTCGAAGCGCAGAGAAACCGGTGATCCCCAGCCGCCCAAGGCCCAAGAAGACGTCCAGCGACGAGGTCCGAGCGAAGCCCGCCATCTCCGACAAGCCCAAGCCACCGATCCCGGCTCGCCCAGTGAGGAACGCCGCGGTGTCGCCCGAGGCCAAGGAGACCAAAGAGGCGAAGGAGGCGCCCCCCGTGAAGCCGAAGCCCGCGGTACCAGCGCGGCCGGTTGGCGGTAAGATCGCCGCGTTGCAGGCGGGGTTCATCTCGGATCTTAACAAGAGGCTGCAACTCGGGCCGATGGCGCCCAGGAAGGAAGAGGCTCCTGTGGAGAAAGAGGAGGAGGAGAAGGCCGAGGCGCCTAAGAAGCCGCTTTCGGATGCAAGGAAGGGGAGAGCTAGGGGTCCGCAGAGAAGGGCACCTGCTAGGAGTCCAGCGGCGCCGGCTGTTGCGGCCGCTACTCCGGCCTCGGAGCCGGCGAAGGCGGGTGTACCGAGCCTATCGCTTGCCGGGCCGCAGGTTGTATGGACTGTGAATCCGGAGGATGGTGATGTTTTGGTGAAAGCAGCTGAGGTTGTGGAGGTGCTGCCCAAGGCGGAGAGTCCTGAGCTCAAGGTCAAGACCGATACCTCCCCCATTGAGGAGCCTCGGAAGCTGTCAAAGGCTAGTTCTGCAGACGTTGAGACGCTGAAAGAAATCTCACAAAAGGAAGAGTTGTCGAATGAGGAAACACCGAAGGAAGAGTCGCCGAAGGGTCTCTCGCCAGAGGCATCGCTACAGGAAACCTCACCAAAGGAGGACCTGGAGGCGCCCGCCCCTGTGGTAGAGAGGTCTCCTGAGGAGCCTCCGACTCACGTCATCCCGGCAAAGGCTGACCTCGCCGCAGTGGAACCGCTGGACGAGGACACCACGGAGGGTGAGCGCTTAGGCGAGATCCAAGCCCAGGCGAAGGGTCGGTCCGCTGAGAAGGGGGTGGATGACCCGGAGACAAGTCCGGTGAAGGAGGCATAACTAGAGTGATTGGGAAAGGGGTAGATAAGTATTCGATGGTGGTGGGATTGGATCGTGGCTACGGGACTCTCGTCCCAACTCACTCCTTCGCTTATATCGTTAGCTTGTCTTACTCTGCTGGCGAAGTCCGCCTATGTGTATGATTCGTAGCGAGGCTAAATGCCGGTATTCACGACCCTGCCGGAAGTTGTGTAATAGAGCATATGGCTTCGAGCACTTGCTTTGTTTGATGCTATGTACGCCATCTTCTCCTCGTGGACGGAGAGATGGGTTCTCTTATGGTACAGGAGATTGGAGTACACACCTCCAATTCAGCTTAGGACAGACACGCCACCCCCCTTGCCTATACACGATACACGGGAACTGGGCCCTAGAGCCACACCTATCTAAAGCCCTTCACCTCTTGGAATCGTCGTTCCGCTCTGACTGAGCTTGCTCTCTAACACGGTCCCACGCCGAAACACCATCCTCCGAAGGAGGGGGTGGGCGCCGGGTTTGCCTCTGTGGACGCTTCGGTGTGTCTTGAGCCTGAGCAGCGGGAGCGACGGGAGATGCGTCGTCTAGCTCCTGGAGGATGGAATCGTCTCCCCAAGCGGGGTTCTCAGAGGTGGAGGGGGGCGGAGGCGCTTGTTGCCGGGGTCGGGGAGTGTTATAGGTTCGAGAGCTTTGAGGGTAAGTTCCAGGAGAGTCTTCCCGGGGAGAATTCCACCTCTGGGTTTCATCATCCTGGTACCTCGTGCTTTGTGGGGAAGCATCATCCTCCCAAGCCCCACCTGCAGCCCCGGCGGCGCTCTGGCCCGGCTGTCTGCCCTGTTCCTGGGGCGGGAACTGAGTCGGTACCTTTCCAGTCCTCCTCTGCATGTGGTTTATCGTCCTCTGAGCCTTGAGATCCTTCACAGACTCCTTGACGGCTTCCTGCAACCTCGGGTCCGACGAGATGCTCACGGTGGCTCTCACGCCGGCGTAGGAGAGGAAGAAGGGCGTCACGATGTAAGAACAGAGCAGGCTGTAGGCTGCCAGACGTCCAGTGTGCCACGCGAACCTAGCGCCCCGCCCGTGGAGCAAGGGATTCGAGAAGTTTGGGAAGACGTCCGGAGACGTATTCACCCACTTCGGCTGCCAGAAGGGGAAGCGGAAGCGGCCGCGGCCACGCCAGGCGAGGAAAAGAGCCACGGCAAAGGCGGCAGGTTTTCCGGTGAGGGCAACGTTAGCGGAGGTGCCCCAGTGGTCGGTCAGGGCGCCGATCTCCTCGTCGGTGAGGGGACGGTTACGGAGGACCTGGGTCTGGAAGCTCTGGAGGTTCTTGGTTATGACGGCGCGGTAGGTCTTGGCGGGGTCGCCGTAGAAGAGGGAGAGGAAGGAGGACGGATGCTTATTGCGGGAGTCGAGGATAGACTGAACGCGCTCGGGTGTGAAGGACTGGATGACGTTGGGGTCGGCTTCGTCTGTCCACCCGCCGTCCGTGGGAGACGAGTGACCGTTCGACATTGTTGCGGTGGGCGGGCGATAAGAATGGTCTGCGACTAGTATTTGATTGCCATACAGACCAAGATAATTGTGTTCGAGGGTAGTTGAAGTAGTTGAATTGGCCTCCGTCCTTGGTGCTCGAAATGGAGCGGGACGTCTGATGTTGCGTCACTGTGGGAAGCTCAAGGACGCTGCCGATCCAATGAAAACCGAAGTTGGAGGGGAGCTCGGCAGAGGCGGGCTCCAGCCTCAATGTGGCGGGTAGTAGTTGTTGTGGCTTCATCCGCGGTAATAGGTCGGCAACTTCCGACAGTAAACTCGCACGAGACGCGTGCTCCGTCGCGTCTTTCACTCCACCAGGCCGTTAAAACGCCTGTAACCCATATTACCTATTCAGGCTCCACAGCGATGGGCCATCCTGCTCGTGAACCGACGTCCATGTCCAGGTCCTTATTAAACCTTCAATTACTGCTCCGGATGCCTAGATAACGCGCCCGAATCTCTCCAGCTCGTCAGGCACAGCAGGAGAGCATGTCTCAAGCCGGCCACAACCCTCACGAGCCTGGGAGCGCTCGGGTAAGTCCACACTTCTTTCGATGCACCCCTTCTCCATTCACCACCATAGTCTCCCAATGCTGATGTGGATGGGTCGGTTAGAGAAATCCTTGGCAGCGATCGTACAGCACGCCCGTCAGGAACAGACGCGACAGGACCCCGTCGACAATCTCAGAGGTGACCAGGAACAAGCTCGAAAGGCTCAAGTTTAGGCCGAAAACGCCCAAGCCGGACACCGAAACAACGCTCCGCGAGCCGAACGAGAAAATAAACATAACAACCGAGGCAGAGACCTGCGCATCGGCCGAAAAGCAGGACGTCACGAGAACAGACAGGGCAAAGCTACCCGCCGCAACACCTGTTAGCAAACAAGAATGGCAGCGACCACCCGAGTTCGGAGGCGACATCGAGGATGACGGGAGGGAGGTGTCCCCGAATGACAGGCTTATGTGGGCTGCTATGCAAGATGACCGGGAGGCGGTGTATCCTCACCTGTCCGAACTGGCCCGGCGAAAGAGGGGGAAAAAGCGGGCGAGAAGCTCATCCCCGACTTCATCACCCATGGGCAAGACGAACTCGCCCGTGGTCAACGTGAAGAAGTTGGCGCAGGCCCTCAGGTCACCTCATCCGGACCCGACGTTAGACTTGTGGGATCGATATACGCTGGCTGGTGTTGGTGGAGACGCAGAGTCGCATGACAGTTCTGTGATGGGTCTCAACAATCTGTTCGCCACGGGCTCCCCGAGGCCAGCGGGCCGTAATGTCGGCGCCACGCCGCAGAAGGAGTCCGCGCTGCGGCGGTCCATCACCTCAAGGGGTCTCTATTTCAACAAGCGGCGGAAGACCGAGGCAGAGGAGGATACGCCAACGAATGCGGGGGGGGATGCCACTTCGAAGTACTCGCTGGTGACGTCGCTGCTAGACTCAGTGACCTCGAGTATGCAGGATCCGCAGAATGAGGAGTCGAGTCCGCTTCTGAACAAAGAGAGTGTGAGGCAGGAACAGCAGGAGGATTGCGAGGGATCTCCTTCGCCAAGGAAACGGGCGAGAGTGAGTCCAACCTCTTCGCCTCCTTATTCAACGCCATCCCGGGATAAGCCGCCGCCGGCGGCTGATATTGGCCAGACAACAACGGGCCCTCCAGATCCCGCTGATGAATATGGGGAGGACGACTTTGACGATGATGTCTTCATGGCCATTGATGCGCAGATCAATGCCGCTCAAGCTGTATCGTCGGGCCATCCCCGCGCTGCAGCCACCACGGTCCAGCCAGCGCCGGGCTCTGTGAAATCGACAGAATGCCATCAGCTAAAGATGGCTCCTGGAAAGTCACCCTGCAAGAATGTTTATCCTCCCAAGACCAAGCCTCCGGCGCATGATGCCCCTGCTACCGCCGCGGATGACTACGGACTTGACGATGATGACCTTGACGACGATACTCTTATGGAGCTGGCGGACCAAGCGGCTCCTACCAATTTATCCGGTCCAGCGCCCGTAGCTTCGGGGGGGCCTAGCCTGCACTCCAGAAATCAACCGGCAGCGCAGAGCAAAGCCGCCGTCGAGGATGACCTTTTCGACGATGATTTCGGAGATGATGCCGATTGGGACGCGGTAGAACTGGCTGCGACCCAAGCTGCTGTTTCACAACCATCCAGGTCTCAACACGCGCCCAGACCGTCGAACGTCCCCGAATCCATCCCTGTATGTCACCATAGTCGGCCCGAAGGTCCTATTTACAAGGTTTACTAAGATGGGACGATAGCGAGGACGGAACCCCCGGGCTATCCAGAGGTACCTCGTCACCGTTGTAACCGAGGGCGAGTATTTAGACAGCAATGGTAGGAGCCGTCGGGAAAAGGCAAGTCCTCTTCGAACTATACGCGACTCCATCGTTCCCTACGCTAACGCGCGGTCTCTTAGATACTTGCTTTAGAGGCTGACAACACAAAGACGGTCAGAGTTGCCTCGCTCAGGGGAGACTGGTATGACACCGAGGCGCACACGAAGTCGTGGGTGCACATCATCGGCGACTTTGACAGCAATGGGCGCTGTATCATTGACGACGACCATAACATGTTGATCCTGCATCCGGATCAACTGGTATCTATCACCGTCGTAGCGGATTCATTCTCCTGTGAGCGTCGGGCGGTTCTTCAAGACCGAGTCAAGGCGACTAGCGAGGCTTCGCCGGCTCTAGTATATGGGACAATGCTGCACGAGATTTTCCAGGAGACCCTGACTGCGAAGAAATGGGATCCGACGTTCCTGACGAATGTTATCAATACCGTCACGAAAAAGCATGTCGAGGATCTCTATACCATTAAGGTCAGCATACCGGCAGCAAGGGAGCACCTTGAGTCGAAGATGCCTGAGCTGAGGGGCTGGGCCTCTACATTTGTCTCTGCGTATCCAAAGGCATGACACCTTTTTATTCGATCGTGTGAGGATTCAAGGCTAACCTGACTTGCACATGAAGCCAGGGGCTATGGCCCAGGACCGTGATTCGAGAAAACTAAACATGTGCATCAGCAAGCTCCTCGACATAGAAGAGCGCGTCTGGTCACCCATGTACGGTTTGAAGGGAAACATCGACGCCACCGTTCAGGCCACGATCAAGGATGGAAACCAACGGCAGACTCTGACGGTTCCTTTCGAAGTAAAATCAGGAAAGAATGCTACCATCACTCACACGTCCCAAACAGCACTCTACACGCTGCTTCTTTCCGATCGTTACGACATTGAAGTCACCTCGGGCATTCTATATTACATGTCAAGCTCACTAATGATGCGAATCCCGGCTATACGTCGAGAGCTCCGCCATATGGTCATGGCGCGGAACCGTCTCGCGGTGTATATCCGCGAACGGAGCGTCCAGTTACCACCAATGATGAAACGGGAGAACCTCTGCAGCAAATGCTACGCCAAGACGTCTTGTTTCATTTACCACCGGCTGGCTGACGATGGCAATGGGGAGACGAGCGGTATGGGCAGCAAGTTCGATGAAGTTGTCCAGCATCTGACGCCAACCCACCGCGACTTCTTCGTCAAATGGGAGAACCTCTTGACCATGGAAGAGAAGGAGACGCAGAAGTTCAAGCGGGAGCTGTGGACCATGCTCAGCTCGGCGCGCGAGAGGCTCGGTCGGTGCTTCTCGGACGTGGTTATCGACCAGGTGCTTGAGGAGGGGACGGGTTCGAAGATCAATAGGTATCAGTACGCGTTTGTCAAGCACTCGCCGACGCCTGGCTTCTCGTTTATCGAGTCGCAGCTTACGGTCGGAGAGCCCATTGTCGTTTCGGACGAGGAGGGGCATTTCGCCCTAGCCGTGGGGTTTGTAACGGCGGTTCGGAAGCAGCGGATTATCGTCTCGGTCGATCGGCGGCTGCATCATTCGCGCATCCGCCAGCCGGGCTTCGACGAGGTCAACAACCAGGTCTTTTCTGGCATTATGGAGGCGGGGTCTAAGCAGCACGCGCATGCCAACTCCGCGGATATGCCGCCGCCGGTTCGATACCGGATCGACAAGGATGAGTTCAGCAACGGCATGGCTACGGTGCGAAACAACCTAGTCCAGGTCATGGCCAATGATGTCTTCGGCTCCCAGGCAATCCGGCGCCTCGTGGTGGATCTCGTGCCCCCCAGTTTCAACGCTGCGCCAACTCATTATGAGATAGCAGGGCGTGACAACCTCAATGTCGACCAGCAGCATGCCATAGAGAAGGTGATGAGCGCTGAGGACTATGCTCTTGTCTTAGGGATGCCTGGAACAGGCAAGACGACAACTATCGCCCATATTATCCGCGCGCTTGCAGCACAGGGGAAGAGTGTGCTGTTGACATCTTATACGCACTCGGCCGTGGACAATATTCTCCTCAAGCTGAAGACAGACAACATTAACATCCTTCGCCTTGGAGCCTTGGCAAAGATCCATCCCGAGGTGCAGCAGTTTGCAACTCTCGCGGCCCAACCCATGACATCTTTTGAGCAGATCGGTGAAGCATGGCACGACTCCCCGGTCGTTGCCACGACATGTCTCAGCATCAACCATCCGATATTCAACGAGCGGACCTTCGATTATTGCATCGTCGATGAGGCGTCTCAGATCACGCTCCCCATCTGTCTGGGCCCCATCCGGATGGCTCGCACGTTTGTCCTCGTAGGCGATCATAATCAACTACCGCCCCTCGTTCAGAACGACGAGGCGCGTGACGGTGGTCTCGACGTCTCGCTCTTCAAGCTCCTCTCCGACAAGCATCCTGACAGTGTGGTCAACCTCGAACATCAATATCGGATGTGCGAGGATATCATGGCTCTCAGTAACACGCTCATCTACGGCGGGCGACTGCGATGCGGTACTGAGGAGCTGCGGATGAGGAGCCTCAATATTCCCAACATGACGGCATTGCGGCAACGGCATTACGATGCCACGACGCTTTCGAAGAGCCAAACCCTGCACTCCGTCTGTACGGGCGGGAACAACTGTTGGCTCCGCCGTGTCCTCGCTCCGGAAGCACGCGTCCGATTCCTCAACACGGACACACTCGCTCCTAGTATTCAGGAGGAGGCAAAGGGCAACCGCATCGTCAACCAGTCCGAGGCGCAGATTGTGACGCAGCTCGTCGAGTCCCTCCTCAGCGTCGGCGTACCGGCCTCGGAGATCGGCGTGATGACGCACTACCGCTCGCAGCTCTCCCTGCTGAAGTACGCGCTGCGGCATACTGGGGTGGAAATGCATACGGCAGACCGGTTCCAGGGCAGGGACAAGGAGGTTGTGGTACTCTCGCTTGTAAGGTGCAACGAGGAGGGGAAAATTGGGGATCTGCTGCGAGACTGGCGGAGGATTAACGTTGCCTTTACGAGGGCGAAAACGAAGCTTCTGGTTGTGGGCAGTCAGGGGACGTTAGGGGCAAACCCGGAGGAGATGGTGGGCAAGTTCGTAGAGCTTATGCTACAGAGGCGGTGGGTGGAGGATTTGCCCGGTGATTCTCTGTCGTCGCACTTTTTCGAGGAGGGTCCCACGCAGAGTTGGTGGTCGCCGGGCAAGTCGCCGCTCAAGGGGTCACCGTTGAAGGCTTCTTCGCAGGTTCCGTCGCAGGGCCAGAAGAGTCCCGGGAAGGCGAAGAGGCAGCTATTCAGTGAAGAGGGGAAGGAGGGGAGGCTCGATAAGGAGAATATGGGCCCGAGGCGAGCCGGGATAGGGGAGGGAATGATGTTGAAGAAGATGAGGGTAGGAAGGGATGTGCTTAACGAGTTGACGGATGGGTTGTATAGATATTAGTAAGGGTACTCAGATGACAGGAAGCATGGACTGTTTTCTTGGACATGTTTTCACGGGCTGTGCAATTCATAAGGAGCGAACGGTAGCATAGATCGAATTTCCATTGTCCAGGGTATCCGCGGGTATAAATCACGAATGACATTCGTTCCATTGCCTAACTCGACCGCGAGCAACTGGACTTGTACAAGATGTTCCATAGTTCGCAACTCCTGAAATTCTCAAATGTGAACGCCAAAAATGAAGCTAAATGCGTATCTCAATCATATTCTTCCTCGACCTGCTGTTTGAACGCGTCTTCAAAGCTATACATTTCGTTAGTATTCCTCGCCAAGTGTTGAATTCACGTGAGGCTAAACTCACTCCCTCTCCCCGAGGATGAGCTTGGTCCACTTCTCCATAGTCTCCAAGTGTGCCACACACCGCGTGAGGCTCTCGTTGTACGAGTACCGGTAAATCAGCGCCCACTTCTCGCGCGTGCGCTCGTCCGGATCGTGAAGCTCGGGAACCTCGTCCTCCACCTCGGCCATCCTGTCGAGGAGGCGCTTGCGGGCGACGGCGGCGCTGGGGAGGTAGCGCTAGTTCGGTCAGCAGCATTGCTCAAAGGGGGATGGAGATCGGAGTTACGGGAATATAAGGATGGTTGCGGTACTTACCGGGACTTTGGTGCCTGCCTTCAACGCTCCGGAGAGGACGTAGAGGTTTGTCAGGACGGCCGCTACGGCGTCGCGCCTGTGGCCCAGTACCATCCTCGCGGCCTCTCCCCTCCGCACGAATTCGGCAGCGTAGAATAGCGCCGCCTGCCGCACTGTGATGAGGTCGTCGAAGAAGGCCTCGCAGCCATCGATGAGGGCGAGGTAGGGAACGGGGTCGAAAGGGGCGCGGAGGCGGAGTTCGTGCGGGGTGAGGTGGAGGAGCTGGCGGATGCGGATGAAGCCCTCGCGGAGGTGAGATTCGAGGGACTCGGATTGCTGGATGTCGGTGGGTGTTGGAGGGTGGGAATGTTCGTAGTAAACGTATTTGGCGACCATGTCTGGTGGTGTCAGAGGGCTCACAGGGTGGGAAAATATGAAGGAGACATACCTCGGTATACAATGCTCTGGAAGAAGATCATGGAGGAGACGGACTTGCGGAGCTGGTGGCGGGCGACGAAGGGCCAGAGGAGCCAGTTGACGATGGTGGCTGCCACTACACCAACGAGGAATGCCAGGCCCCGGACGGCCGCCGGCGGGGAGGTTCCGCCGGACGTTACCAGGCCGAGAGATACAACGGTGAAAGATAAACAGCCGGCTAGACCGGAGCGCTGCAGCTATTTAGTCACCCAGTAGGGGAGGTAGCCTTTAGGGAGGCACTTACGGGGTGAGAGCTCCTAGTGAAGCGATACATCATGAGGGGCATGTAAATCAGGGCGAATGCGGCCATGACGAACGGGTTGCCGTCTCGGGCGGCGTATGCGAAGCCACTCCAAAGAGCGCTAATCACCACGATCGACGACCGCACAATGAGGTCTGTTATGCTCCCGCCGACCCTGGTACTGTTAGCACCCGCTCAACTTCAGGGGAATGATACCAGAGAACGAACATCGTATGGCTCATGACCCATGCCATGCAGACGGCCCACCACGAGTCGTATTGGTTCCACCAGCCCCTCGAGCTCTGCACGTAGCCTGGCGCGGATAGCACGCCTGTCATGACGACGACTCTGAGGGCGAACTTGCCCTCAAAGCCCTGCAGGTGGCGGAGTGCTCTCCAAGTTCGATGACGGAAGGAGTCTGGATTCTGTGACGGCTCAACGGCCTTCGCGACGCTCGCCGCGTCGTCAGAGGCCGAGGCGTCGGCAAAGTCATCTGTTATTGGATGATGTTCTCGAGCTTTTATCTTATTGACTAGCTCGGAGATCCTCGCAAATGTCTGGCTGTATGAACCTACAAGCCACTTAGTTCGAAAGACTACGTAAAGAGCGGAGTAAAGGGGAACGGACTTGGGGTGACAGTTCCTCTATCGTGTCTGACCTGGGCGTTCGACCTATTCAATGACTTCCAGAAGGCATAGGCCGGCGGGTCGACGCGGATGTGATGCGACTGCGCCTGCATGTCGCGCATTTTCGTCATGAGTTTCATGATGGGGTCTGTGGTCATACGGACGGATCTAGCGAGAACGAGAAGCCTGATTATTTCCGGGTTGTAGCCTCGTAGTTCCTGGGAGTCCGAAAGAACGCTTTCGGCCTGATCAAATTCCTTCACGGCTGTTGCTATTCTCCTCTCGGCGGCTGCCACATCCGACGAGACGTCCTTGGAGGGTCCGAGGTATGATCGGTAGCCAGACATGTCCATGAATGCCGCATCACAGGTCCGCAGACCCTCGTTCATGGCAGCTACTAGGTCCTGTGTTGGCTCTTGGAGGGCTTGAAGGCCTTTCGCATGGGCATCGTCCTCGGAAATAGACGGTGCCCATGTTTGAGCTCTCGGGGTTCCCGGCCGCCCATCAGCACTCTTCTCGCTTATTATGGACAGACGGCTATGACGGGTCGCCGGTCGGCTGTGGAGAAGGTCCTCAAACAGCTCGTTGTCGATCTTCATGGACAAGAGGCCGCGGATTACAGCCTGCATGTAACTTCGAAGCCCTTTGATGTCACTAGCACGAAACCTAGCGACGGTGATATCCAGCTTCATGTCCCGGTGGGCGGCCGAGAGATCGAAGAATACCTGGGAGAGGCGCTGGCGCATTTCATGACTTCGCGGACGTGGTATAATCAATCCGTCCTAGTTGGGGGTAAGCACCATCCCAAAACAGAGGTTGATGAGGGATGGACAAAACCTACCAGCATGACACCGAAAGCCCGATGGAATACTTCGGCCAGGGGTCGGGCGCCAGCATCTGGATATACAACCAGACACACAGCGAGAGCTATTGCCTGTCCCAACAACCAAGGTATCGCGTAGTCGTAGATCTTCGCCCACTTGACTAACTGGCCATCAACCTCAGCGAGACAGGTGTAGACAATGGCCATGCCGCCACAAATGACGAGCTGATACAGCCTGATGAAGTACGACCTCATGAAGGCGATAAATCCCATAAAAAGAGCGAGGAACAAGGCAAGGACGCCGGCGTATCCAGTCCGGGCATCAACCGTCGAAGTCGATAACAGCAGGCCTACAGCACCCCACCCAAGACCTGCGGCAGTCCCCATCGTCGTGAGGACAGCGCCGTCTATCTGAGAACCGACTGTGCGTCCGGGGTGGTTGATAATGGTGGACACCACCATCATGTAGTTGTATGGGCCAAGCCATTCGCGCACGACGGGAACCAGACACAAAATATAGGCGACGTAAAACGCTAGGAATGACTTGAAAACGAGGAGGCCGGATCTCGTCGTAAAAACCTCAACCGCTACGCCTTTGATATCTCTCCAATTCTTTCTCAAGACCTTTTGTATAGAGAAGGAGCCCTGGCTACGAAAAGCATCAGGGAGAGTTGGCTCAATGGACTCCATGAGCTCAGCGTGCTCCACGGTTGGCGGCCTGAGGAAGAAAGCGTCAAAGAAGCCATCCCGCGACTCCGTGACGCCATAAGTTTCCGTATCCAGCTTGTTCTCGCTGAGGAGCTGGGTGACGAGCGCCAGGTTAATAGTTGAGGCTTCCCGAGAGACGGGATCGACGCGGGACTTGGGCGTGGCAGTCCCGTCGCCGTCCCCACTTGGGATCTCCCAGGTGAGCTTTTGATTTGGAGTGCCAGTTACTGTTGCGCGACGGCGAAAACGGCGGCCTTGATCCGGAATGGAGGACGACTTCGCGAAAGGACCGGTGGTGACGGCGCTCTTGGTCCGGCTGTGATTGCTGCTGGACATCCTGAACGGGTGAGGGACTAGGATTTTTCTAAGGAATTAAAGTAAGATAATAAAGGAGGCATCGCGCCTTGGTGTATTTGGCACCTTGAGGACATTAAAAAAAGATCTAGGACCCCGGGTTGTATGAGAGACTCAAGTATGGAGAGGTCAGTTAACCATTTACCGAACATCTACTCAAGAGCTGGAAACGTGATGGCCCTTCGCTATTGTTGGTGGGGGGGGTTCATGTCCGCTTCCACTCCAGAATGCAGTCCTGCAGCTCTGTGCCTTGGAAAAGCACACTGGTGTATCTGTAAATGAGGATCAAGTGACACCCGGGCCATGATGGAGGGGTGGACTCCTTCGTCATAGTCATAGTGGGAGTCAATGTGCGTGTCACGTGAAACCACACGTGTCGGCAGTTCCAGGGACCCACCATCCGCAGGTCACCGATTTGCTCAGGCCAACCTTGACCATCCAAGCCTCAAAACAACCTCCGCGATCCGACGCAAAGAGGTTCCCACGACACCGGACCAGACCAGTCTCCCCTCAACCGGCACAAGTCTCCTCCGACTAACAGAGGACCCCGCCACGATGTCACTCATCCGCGCCCCGACCGCTCTCCGCGCGGCCCGCGCCCTCGCCCTCCGGGCCCCGCGCGCGGCTACCCGGCCCTTCACGACGACAATGCAGAAAAGGGGCGGGGGCTCGTCCTATGAGCCGCCGACTGGATGGCTCTGGGGCGTGAAGCCTGGAGAGAAGCAGGAGAAGGAGGGGTGGGAGAACGGGATGTTCTACGTGTTCATCCCCAGCTGCCTTCTACTGGTTGTTGCGCTGGCCTTTAAGCCTGATACTTCGTGAGTTTATTTCCCACGGCGTTTTGTTCATCCTTTCGAGACTTCAGATAGGAGCTGTGGTATTGGGAGGGCGAATTGGGTAGCGGGGATGGTGGGAAAGGCGTGTTGCCGCGGATGAGGCATTTCGACGCCACATCGGAATATGTGCTGACTATGGGCTGTAGTCTCGACACCTGGGCTCTCGAGGAGGCGCGCAGGAGGTTAGAAGCCGAGGGCATCCTCGAGGATCCTAACCCCAATCACGTCCTCCCCATCGATGAGTACACGAGCACGAGGGAAGGAAAGCATCCTCCCGTCTAAGGAAAAGGAGTGAGGGGGATGAGGACTGAGGCGAGCGAAGGGCTCGATAGAGCTGTCCGGGGTTTAAAGGGATGTCCGTCACATCCATACTGTCCACGGGAAGGGTGGAACAATGTATCATGGCGATTTCTTTTTGTTGTTTCCGCTCTTCTATTTCCGGTGCCGGGGGGCACTCGAAGTCGTTAGACCATAGATCGCGGCCAATACACCGCTCTCCTACGGACCTCTTCTCAGCCGTATCGAAGTGCGCGTGCCTATTTCAACCATTGGAAGATGATGCCGGCTCAGCCGGGCCGCGATCGAACCATCCTCGAAGCTACTTAGTTTTGGCGGAGTACTTTGAAACGGTAACAAAACTTGGGCATGATGGGAGGAGATGCATTGAAAATTGAAAATGCCGCCAAAATGGGCTACCCCAAAACCAAAACGAGTCTATACGCAAGAACAAGTCTTTCCGCTACATCTGAAATGCAATAAATTCCTTCCCTCACTGAACCAAATAGCTCCACTCGTGCTCCTCATCGCCGTACTGCCTCCCCTCAATCCACTCCTTCATCCTCAGTGCAACTGGCCCGGTCTCCGAGCCCTCTTCCAGCCCGCAGTCCACCATCTTGCCCTTCCAGCTAATAGCCCTCACAGGGCTCACGACGGCCGCCGTGCCCGAGCCGAACGCCTCAAGCATCCGGCCCTCCTGCGAGGCCTCCCACAGCTCCGACATGGTGTACTTCCTCTCAGACACCTTCCAGCCCTCAGGCACGAGCTTCTCGCGCGCGAGGCTCAGAACCGAGTCACGGGTGATGCCTTCGAGGATAGTGCCATCGAGGGGGGCCGTGACGAGCTCGTTCTGGCCCGTAACCTTGTCCTTGAGCGCCACGAACATGTTCATTGTACCGACCTCGGTGACGAACTCCTCCTCACCGAAGAGCCACAGGTTCTGCTGCAGGCCGCGGCTGGCGGCGGCCATCTGCGGGAGGATGCACGGGGCGTAGTTGGCGCCCAGTTTCTTGTCGCCCACACCGCCCGGCCAGGCACGCACAGCGTAGTCGGTGGCCTCGAGGGACACGGCCTTGAAGCCGGTGGGGTAGTAAGGGCCGACGGGCGAGGCGATGACAAATAGCATGGCAGAGCCCGGGGCGGAGACGCCAAGGGTCTTCTGCGTGCCGATCATGGTAGGGCGAAGGTAGAGCGAGTAGCCGCGCTGGTTGGGGATGAAGCGCGACTCGAGGCGCACGAACTCGGCGATCAGGTCGACAGCGGCGGAGGTGTCGAGGGTGGGGAGGGCGATGCGCGCGGAGGAGCGATTCATGCGGGCCATGTTCATGTCCGGGCGGAAGAGGCGGACGTGGCCGGCTGCGTCACGGTAGGCCTTCATGCCCTCGAAGCACTCAAAGCCGTAGTGGAAGACGCAGGTGGCCGGGTCGAGCGAGAGGTTGCGGTAGGGGGAGATCTTGGGGGCTTGCCAGCCCGTGGACTTGTCCCACTCAATGGTGAGCATGTGATCTGGAAGAGTTAGTACTTTGGTCGCAGAGTAGAACAAAGGCCGCATTGGTGGGAAAGGAGGCCTATTCATACCAGTGAACGTCTTCCCGAAGACGAGGTCCTCCGGCTTCTGGAGAGCGGCGGGCTTGTCGGTCTTCTCAATTACGAGCTTCGAGGGATCCGGCCCCTGGCCAGCGGAAGAGCTGTAGAGCCGCGGCGCCTGCCACGACACCGGCGCCCGCTTGGCAAGGAGCGGGAGAGCGAGGCTTCGCCATCTCGGGGCGATTGCGCGCATCGTGTTGCCTCGATGTGTGAAAGACAGAGAAGATATTACAAAATTATATCAGAGCCCACAAAAAAAGAATGGATTCGCCACGGGCCCCGGGCTCCAATGCAAACAGCTAACGGCGAAGGAGGACGAATTGAGTGGCCAGAGAGGGGTTTGCCGAAGCTGAAAGAGGGCGTTGATAGTTGAGGGCCGTGGGATTGGGGGAACGGTGTGCGGAAAGTCGGCTACCGGCGGAGGGTTTCCGAGTCGAATCCAGTCATCACACAGCGTCTTATTGGTGCGCGGGGGCGGGCGCCTGCGATAACGGAGGAAGCGGGACCTGCGTGGACATGCTCTAAAGCAGAGTTATGCGCGTGGCGGAAGTTTTGCCCCAAAGTGTATGACTAATCCGTGAAGCCAGCTCTCGACGACGTGCCATCCTCCTGCATCGTGTGTCGACGCATTCTGGCAGTCTCTTTTAGTTTCAACTGAAGCAATATAAAGTAGTATAACGCTATAAAATTTATCCTTCATACATTATATGCCTTTGCTTTACTACTCAAATTCTCCAAGAGCCCGTGAACCCTATTTCTTGGCCCTGCCACTTACACAAGGAAGTACATGCTTCAGGGCCGCTTTTTTATCTGCGAGAAGCCAATAATCCCACATTCTTTCTCCTAAGTGATGTAATATATCTGATAAAGTTTTATGTTTCACTACTATATGTTCTTTGAATGAAGTGAATCCAGGTCAAATACTCTCCAAGTATGTTGCCTAGGCACACCACAATGAATTGCCATCCATATGAACCTCCGATAGGGGAAAAGACACCTGCTGCACAGCCCTCCGGATCGAACTCCCTCACCAGAAGGTGCTACGGAACTGCCTCCTAGGGAACTGTTTCTAACCTTTGAGCGCTCCCGTGACCATTGAGCCATCATGGTCACAGTTTCCTGCTTGCGCTTCTCAGTTAGGAGGGTAGGCGATAGCTTGGTATATAAGAGCTCCATCTGTTTGTGGGTGGGTAGTGGGAAAGCCAGGGAGTATTGTGTTGGGGACGTAACGGGAATCCGAGCATGCCTCATCCCGTGGTGAATCAACATGCATGGAACAGGCACCACAATGAATCCCTTACAGTGAACATCCCACGATACACATAGCACGATAATGTCGTGATATCATCCATTTCATTCGAGTACAACGCACGCTATGCATCCCACAACGAGTCTCCCCTTCCCAGCAATCCAACCTAATCTACAACTCATTATAGCAGGCTCTGATACTTGTCTAGTCCCGACCCCGACTTCGACTGTGGCGCACTTGAAGTATTCGCTGCGCCCATACCCACACCGCCCATCGTTGACCCCGAGGTCGAGCTCGTGCCCATACCTATTCCCATCCCGGTATTAGCCGGACTCGAAACTGTGGGCTTCGCCATGTTTCCAGGCTGTGTGCTCCATGCATTCCCGCTAGATCCTCCTGGTGGCGGTGTGAGGCTAAAACTACCCGAGGACCCTGGAGGTGGTGGTAGAGAGAACGGTGATGATGTTGACTGCTGTTGTACTTGTGAGTTGAGTGACAAGCTGTTCATCGACGCACTCATATTATTAAAGGCTGACGGTTGGGTCTGCTGACCCATGGGCGTACCCGTCGCCCAGGGGTTTGAGGTCGTGGTGGGTGAAGTGGTTGAAGTTGGCCAGTTGATCGAAGAAGTCGAGGTCTGAGTGGTGTTTTGAGGGGGCGGCGGGGGAGAAAACGCGGACTGGGCGGGCTGCAGGGGCTTTGAGAACTGGGTACTCGTGGGCGTCAGAGTGCCGAAGCTCGAGAGATCTGGCGTGACTGTCCTGAACGAGGATACCTGCTGCGCCTTGGTGACAGGGGCGGCCGGAGGAGTCGGTGTAGACCATGAGAACGCTGGCGGCTGAGGAGAGCTTCCAGAGCGGGCAACGCTCGGTCCTGCAGAGGGTGGGTTGTCGTCCCAGCTAGGGAAGGGACTGGCGTTGTCCTTCGAGGACGAAGACCGTCCCTTGACAAGGGCCTCGAAGTCGTCCGTGTCTGCGCCGTTGGCAGGGTCAAAGGCAGTTCCAGTAAGACCACCGAACGCCACCAGATCATCGTTAGGTGCTGTCACTGCTCCATTGGCCGGCCCTGATAGCTCCTGTAACTTGCTCGCGTGTTCCTCCTCTACTTTTCGTGAGAGGCTCTTGATGAGCTCCATGAATGCCTGGAACTGCTGCAGGTTGAGGAGAGGGCCTAAGCCCATAGTCCAGAGGATGGGAAGGATTTCAAGGGCAATGAACTCAGAGTCCGCGGCATCTCCGACCACCTTTAGGACCTCGTGCGCTGCCATCATCACAGCCGGCTCCTTGGTCTTGATCGCCCGTATCAGCGGCACGATCTTCTCCTGCATAGTGTACTTGTCCAGCGCGCTGGACGAAGACGTCTTTTTGGTGGTGCGCAGCCCATCTAGTCCGTCATCGCCCGCAGAGTCGAAGGAGCCACCGCATAATATTACGAAGGCCCGGAGACCGCGGATCTTGATTTGCAAACTGCTCGTCTTACTAAAGACTGCAGCTATGACGGGGAAGAGCTCGTTCTTGATGGTGCTAAAATCCAGCACGGGGAGAATGACTGGTAGACCTCTAAGGGCGGCGTCTACCAACGAGTGGGTCGGAGACTCGATGGCCGTCAGGACAACCGGTAGCATGTCTGATTCAAAGTTAGTTGCACTCCCACTAAGAATGCAGGCGTCAGCAACGGCAAACTCACCATCCTTAAACTCTTTTCCACCACAATTTTTAGCTACGGATCCCATATGCTCCAACACTACCATTAAGCCCGCATCCTTGGCTGGGTCCTTCTCCTGTACCTGGGGCTGGACCGGCTTCGGCAGAGGGGCAACGACAAAGGTCTCCTTCAGGGCAGGTCGAACCTTTTCACTGAACGCTCGCTTCGCTGAGGGGAGGAGGTCGATTATCTTGAACACGTTCTGGAGGATGAGGGAAATGAGATCCTTGTCTTTCATCTCATCCAGCAGGGAGGGGAGAAGCTTCTTTTCCAGGACGGACTTGGGGAAGCTTGGCAGCACCTTAACCATGCCACGAAGGAAAGATGACTTCTCCCCGGGAGTCTTGGCGGGGAAGGTATCAAGGAAGCGTATCGTAGACACTAGGATATTGTCGAAATACTCGCTCTGTTGGAATTCTCTAGCTGTGAGCCGCTGTGCCGGGCGCCGCGTGATGAGACGTGGGAGCACATGGGTCGCCAGGTCGCGCGGCAGGCTTCCTGAGGAGAGAAACTTATTCGACGCCGAGGGAACCGTTGACGACGATGAAAAAATGCGCTTGTAGGTTGAAATGCTGGCGTGCGTTTCTAAGGGGGACTTGTGGGGAGAGTTGTAGAGGGCGATGCAGAGCAGCCCGAGCGAGAACATGTCCGCGGAGGTGGTGAGGTTGCTATCCAGTACGAAGTCAGGGGAGGTGTAGTCAAGGTTGAGCTGCACGTATCGCGGAAGGCGGGGGTCGATGTTAAGAGCTTCGGAGATGCTAATCGCTTGGATGGAGGTGGGCTTCGTAGATCCTTCTGCCGGAGAGCAGAATGAGAGACCGCTTATCTTCCAGTCAGACTAGAATGCAGCTGTTAGTGAACCGTTTCAATTGTGCACTGCGTAATGTCTCGAGCATACCTTGGCGTTTATAAGAACCGCATCCGGAGTGAGGTTTCCATGCACCAGCCCCGCGTTCTCGTGAAAGAACTCCAGCGCCTTGCTAACCTGCAGCAGTCCCTTTTGTATCTCCAATTCATCAATCTCCAGCTCCCGCCTCCTCCTCACGCCGTCCGCGTCCTCCACCACGAACCTGCTCCCCCTCCCGTTCGGCCCGCCGCCCCTCTCGCGGTCATCCTTCTCAGACAGGAAACTCGCCAAACTTGCCGTGACAGCCTCGGCCACAAACTGAAGACCGCCTCCCCGTGTGTCCTCCACGGGCTCGACGAGCTCGAGGATGTTCGGGTGCCGCAGCTTAGCGAGGCTGGAAGCTTCCTTGCGCAGGCGCTCGACGACCTCATCGGCGGCGCGCTTGAACGACGAAGCGCTGGAGCGGCCGCCTAGGGAGGCGCCCTGGGCGTCCAGGGATTTGCGATCAAATATGAAGACGCTATAGGACTTTCCTGTGGACTTCTTCTTTGCGTCATAGATGCGCCACGGACCGGCGGTCGAGGTGGGTGTCGGGGAGATGGTGTAGTTGCTGTTGATGTTGGAAGAGATGGACTTGAAAGCGGAGAAGACGGACATGATGACGAAGTTAGGCGGTCGGCAGTAGATGTGGGTTCATGACGAGAGCTTCGACTGTGGGCACAATGGGCCGGGGAGTTCGGGGGATGCTCCGGTCTCGACGAGATAGAGCACGATGCCCGGGTGCTTGATTCGACGAAGCGGTTGCGGATTCGGGCAGTCAGATCGAACTTGAAACGCTAGATGCGCCGCATACAGTGGCAGAACGAATATTATGAACAAAGTTGAGGCTGGTGATATGGAATTAGATCTACTCGCAAGGCCGAACCCAACTTTTCTTTCGTCGGCCAGACGCAATTTCGACAACTTGTCAGACGGGTCCGCGCCAGTTCGTCGCGCCGAGGTACGTATCCTGTAGTCGATAACGACTGCCACGCGGCTAGCTATCGTGCTTACTCAGCCCACAGCTTCCATCCTAGATTCATCTTGATCTTGGAAAGTCCAGGCAACGACAGCCGTGGATACAAACCTCATCCGACTCTTAACGTCTGCTAAACTGCTTCTTTTGAGTAACTGGCCTAGTAGGGCCATCTGCAGTTTCCTCCCGGTTCCAAAGTCGCATGGAAATACAGCCTAGCAAAAATGAACCCGTGATGACCGAGGACCCCGAGAGAGAAGACCAAAACCACGCTGGCATCGTCATATGCATTTGGCAAACCGGCCCCCCGATGGAGACAGGCTGGTCTTGCCGAAACGTGCGACAAGTCTTCCAGTCCATATGGTGTGGTGCCGTCGCATTCCGGCCCGTCGGGTCGGTGCCGGATCGGGGCGGGGTGCATCCACAACTAACCTCCAGCTCCACCCTCCGGCGCACTTCGGAGGGATGTGCTCGAAGAGGCCGTGATCTCGCTCTAAGGGTCAGACATCACCGCGATATAGTTATGGTTTACCCATGAGTTGTTCTGGGATAATTGAAGGCGCACAATAACTTCGACATATTTTCGAGATTCTCCCTATTTGCGAATTGAGCCATGGGACTCCAAACGAGCTTTTCCGATTAAGCGACAAGGGGGATGCCCTCGTGGACTGCAGGTGTAGAGTGAACGCATCTCCTTGGCCGCGGCCGGCATCGGATACATCGTCACAGTCCCTCGAGTGTTGGTGGATTTGTCTGACGAACCCGAAGCAAACCGTCAAGTTTACATTCATCTTTCCAGGCCAAGCTTGGGTACCAGGCATATGGCGTTCTGTTCCCGACCGGTGAAGGCTCGCTAAAATAACAATCACCACTAGTTTCATCTTGACCTTCACACCGGTGCCCGGGGACCCGGATAGGGCCATCCGGGCCACCCACGAGAGAGCGGGAAAAGAATACGAAATTGCGGTTTGTTGTTCGTCGTTCAGCGACCAAGGGTCAGGGGTTCATCCCCAGCCACCGCCACACACCCCCACGACGACACAAGGCCGGGGGAATGAAGACGAACCCGCGGGGCAAAATTAACGGTTTTCCTCCCTTGGATTATTTCACAGGCGCTGTTCCCGGGGCCACATCTTCGCCGGGTTTGTTCATCATCTTGGAAGCCATACTACAGGCACGTCTTCTTATATGGCCAGCGTAGAGTCTGATACGGGAGGTGGTATGGACCCGCCGACACAGAATGTCTTCTCCGGCGGTACTTTCATGTTTTACAATCACCACAAAATTTCCTTGCCCTTGACAGGCATACCAAGTATGAGTGGCCATGAAGTTCTGACCCCCACGCTACCAAGCGAGCCCATCACGGGGGTGAACAGACAGCTGTGCACGGAACTCGTTTTCCTTTCCTTTTCAAACGCAACACCCCTCGTTGTTGGAGAAAATGTAAGTCGTTCGCCTCAAACCTTCACCGCCGATCGCCCACTCGGACCGAGGACCAAGGAGGTTCTTGGGGGTCTCTGGGAGCGCGTCTCCGAGCGGGAAAGTAGCGATGCTCGGATGACGCCCGATGAGCTCAGGGATACGATAACTTGCAGGGATGAGCAGGGGGACAAAGAATGCCGTATGTAATCCTGAAAAAGCAAGTCGGTTCGATGATCCCCCACCTTCCTCGAGCATTCGGGCACCTCTTCATACCTCTCGCCTCATGGATGGCTTCACCATGAGCAGCATCCAGAGAAGCGCCTTGAAGGTTCCGTCTTCTTTTGCGAGTCACTATCGTCAAAGGGTGCGCAGAGGCAGGACGCATCCTACCTCGACCGGATTGGGTAGACGGGCATAGTGCTATATTTATGCTCCTGGACAGACGGTCTTTGCCCGGTGTCGTGTAGATATCTGGAATCCATGTACGCTCAAACCGGGATGTCGGGTTTCCCATAGACGATCCAATACCTCTTGGCTTACCGAGGCTTCCGTTAGTGCCCAATGCGGTCAATGCGTAGCCTCTCACGCCCTACTTTTCCTCCAAAAGTGCTTATGCCAGTCAAGAGCTGTACTCATGAAGGGCAGGCAGTCGGCGCGCGGAAGGCGGCTGGATGCCTTCCAGCGCCACCGTCACCGGGCCTATCATTTGCTCCACATATCTTGGGAAGATCGAAGGGGACAGGGTGTATGGCATTGAGAGGCGTTGCGTTAGTCCCTGTTGTGATCCGATTGCGCTCGATTCTGCAGGCCCTCGAAGGAAAAGCAATCCCACCCCCACCTCAACTATCACCGGGGGGGGTGTGCTGGTTATCCATTAAACTGGACGGACTCGCGTTTTCTTACTTGGTTTTCTGATTCCCCTTAGGGTTCGGTCAAAGCCTTGGTACCGGCCAGATCAAATACTTATAGTCAGTTTTACCATCCTCTTAAAGCCTCCCCCCGCGATACGCTGAGACAAGGAAGCTTCAGACCTCGACATTCCATCAAACCTGAGAATACTCTGGGCCTCGTCTCCGTACGGGCTGGACTCTGATCTGCTTCACTCGTTCTCAAGGATAGACCCTATCACCCGCCGGCGTCGTACTGGCTATGTCTCCCCTCGTCGATGCCGCCTCCCGCAGAGGTAGCTTTAACGAAGGCCAACTGAGCCTGCCCGTTAGTGCACCAGCCGAGCCTCTAGCCGCTCATGTTTCCTCCACCGATGGCTCCCCTCTAAACACCCCTCTCGAAAGCCCGTCACTCCCTCCCCCCAAGCGGCCGCTCAGACCAGGCGTCTACGTCCCGACAGTCTGCTTCTTCGACCCCGAGACGGAGGATGTCGATACATTTACCATCGCCCATCACGCTGTCCGCTTAGCTGAACAAGGCGTCTCAGGTCTAGCAACACAGGGGTCCAACGGCGAAGCGGTCCACTTAACGCATAGCGAACGGCAGCTCGTGACTAGAACAACACGGAAGGCCCTTGACGAGAACGGCTTCCAGTCCATGCCCGTCATTGTAGGATGCGGCGCCCAAAGCACGCGTGAGACGGTTCTATACTGCCTGGAAGCGTGGGAGGCCGGGGGTGATTACGCGCTTGTTTTACCCCCATCCTACTACGCGACACTCTTTGCGTCTTCATCAGAGACTGTATTGAAGTTCTTTAAGGAAGTGGCAGACGCTTCGCCCATTCCGATCCTCATCTACAACTTCCCAGGCGGAGCGGGTGGTCTCGATCTCTCGTCCGATGTTATCGCTGAGCTGGCGAGGCACCCGAATATAGTAGGGGCAAAGTTCACCTGCGGGAATACGGGGAAGCTCAACCGCGTGGCTGACGCCACAAGACGGTCCTATAAGGAAGTCCACGGCAGCGATGAGCCGGCCTTTCTCGTTCTCGCCGGCTCGGCGGACTTTACCATTCAGGCGGCAGTGGCCGGCGGACACGGGATTCTGGCGGGGCTAGGGAACATTGCCCCGAAAGCTTGTGTAAAGACACTGGAGCTCTTCCGGGAGGGGAGGTATGTGGAGGCGCGGGAGATGCAGAGTGCACTCTCAAGGGCGGACTGGGCGGCCATCCAAGGGGGCGTCGTAGGCGTGAAGGCGGGGATGGAGGCGTGGTTGGGGTATGGAGGGTTCGCGAGGGCGCCGTTACCGAGGCCGACTGATGAGGAAGTCGAAGGCTGGAGAGAAGGGTTTCGGAATATTGTTGCGCTGGAGAAGGGGTTGTGTGAAGGGCATCTGATGGAACGTACATTTTCAGGATAAACGGATCCAGGACTGGCACGGCACACAGAGGATGTGTATCGACTCTGGTGACGTCGGAAGCGGGGTGTCGGACACAGGAACGGAAGCTTCGGGGCCATCTTCGCCGCCGGTCAACGTCTCTCTTGGAACGACAAAGATCCTTCGGTGGTGACCCACAACGTGGGCGGTCCCGGAAGGTCTGTTACACGCTCTACACCAGGCGGCGTGGAAGTTTTTGCCTGATGCGGCATGCTCCCGAGACACCTTTCCGCTGCTGTCCTACAGAGTCTATTTTTGGTGTCTTGGGGGGACGGACGATGGGGCTGATAGACATGGAGGCGTTTTCATAGAGGGGTTGCGAGTGTGGGTTCCCTAAATGTTGTTCTGATGTTGTGCGTTCCCTTCCGCCATGTCACGAGTTTCCTGGGCAAGTGGTTGGGGTAGGGCTTATAGATTGGTTAGAAGATTTGTTCATGGCAACCGGTGTAGAATGTCTCGTGGGCTGTGCACATCACGAAAGCCGCTTACACAGAGCACGTGCGACGTCTACCTGCCCCAAAGTCTCCGGGCAGATAAGCTAACGGCGGCGTTGTCGTCTGAGTGCCCGGTATTACGAGCAGGGGTCCTTTCCCGTCTAAACTTGTTTGGGGAGGGAGTCGTGTTCGAAGCGAGTCGTTGTGTCGTCATTTTGTCTCCGCTCATGTTAATCGACATCTCCCCGCCCGCTCCCAACACTGGTTTCATCCGGTGCGACGTGCCGTTAATGATAGACAAGGCAGATGATCGCCTGGCGATTACAAGTATAGGGCAAGGATTTGAGATTCGGCCCGTTGCGGGAACTTCACGCATATGTAGGGTCTGGAGGCCGCCGGGACGCCCAGAAAACACATCACAGAAACTGAAACATCACGGCCATTCTGTTCTCGTCAGATACACCCCTCCCGCCGTGTAACGCTCCCGTGCACTCGGGGCCCGACCCTGCTCCGGGTAAGGCGGTGTGCTGTGTAGCGGTAACGGGCAGACTACCAGGGGCAGGCGTTGTCCGAGGACAGCGTTTGCGCGAGGAGACAGGTCGCATGTTAATATATGCAACCACGTGGAACGCATCCGATGGCTAGAAAGAGCGGCGGCGAATCGATATCACGAGACGGGATACGAGCGAGTTGGTGTCGCTGCTTGGCGGGGTCCTGAGCGATGACGCTTATCGACGGCTGGGAGAGACGGAGGTCGCAGAGGAGATTGGGCCGGGTGTGGAACCAAGATATGGCATGTTAGTAATAACTATCCTCAGCTCGAAAAGCTTGGATTTCTCGGAGAATATCAACCAGACAAATCGGCGTTGGGGGCCAAAGTGAGGCACCGCAGAAAGGAGGCCAGCAAGACTGCCCGACCGAGGCGTGCTCCGAGCGGGGCACGCGAGCGGACCCGGAACTCGAGCGGACCGGCCAGGATGACTTAGCGAGGGGTTATAAGCAAGGTGTCACGTGGTAGGCGCCCAAGCCTGAACCAGTCCCTGGCCAGGCCTTCTTCGCCCGCTTATCCGGCCCTTCGATCTGGCCGCAGCAGCACGGGACATAATCCAGGGGCTCAAGATTACCCACCGCCCATCTCGCTTCCAATCCGAGTGGCAGATTTCCCAGGTTGGCGGAAGCCTCCGCACAGTGCCGCAGGCGGTATGATTACGATCGCTGAGCGCGCCCAAGATTGGCTCTCCTTTCCAGAAGTTGCAGGGGTCGGCGAATGACAGGGGACGAGTGAGAGGAGGGGGATGACGGACGGGGGTATTCCCCACATGGGTTGTGTTTGTACGCGCAATGGTCGCCTCGGCCTGTTCCTGATGGTTCGACTCGCGAGGGAAAGGCAATCGGGCCCCGGGCAGCACAGCCCCACGAACATGCCACAGCAACAAACAAGGCGAAGGAGCTGGGACACTAAGGCTCGTGTTGCTCCAGACGAGACACAGGCATAACCTTGCCAGCAGCGGTGAGAGACACAAAGGTCTGGCACGTCATCTTCGGACCACGGCACCAACCACATCCAAATCCCGAAAGAAAAAAGAAAAGAAAAAAAAAGGGTTGCTGGTGGCAATGCAGCGGGTCTCGGATCCCCCCACCCCGATCTTTATCTGGGCTCCAGTCCTTCGTTCACTCTGCTCCTTTTGTCATGCGCGAGCCCGCTGTCGCACAATCTCTTTTGTGGCAACGGAGTCTGCCGCCAGCCTTGAGCGCGTGTGCCGTCTGTTCGCTCGCCCAGGCTCGTGGTCTAGTGTTCGGAAGGGAGCGGTGGTCGGGTCCCCGTATCCGCAATATACGAAGAGCGTAATTTCCTCGTCAGTGTTTTGGGTACGTGGCTGGGCAGTGTGGTTGCGCGCTACCGACTGAGTACATGCCGCAAATGTCAAAGTATTGGATTTGTCTGCCGCATTGGTTCATCCGCCCGGGATCCTGAATGAGCGCCAAATGCGCTATTCCCCCGCATGAAGGAGACAGGCGAAGTGTGATTTCTCAACTTCGTTTGCCGGTGTCCGGATTTGGCGGAATAATCTGGTGGCGTGCATTTGCTGGCGCTCTGTTTTACCAGGGGCTGACTTATGGGCGTCAGTTCAGCTCGGCCCAGCTGGCGCTCTCAAGGCGGCCGGTACCTGCAGCTTTCCGTCGGGCTGTTTGAAGTGTTCCCCATCACTCCATATTGATCCTGGGGGAATTAACCAGGTTAACCCTGTGGGCTCCTCATTTCTGCAGAACGTTTCCACACGGGATGACGCTGACCACCCGACCATACTTCGGAGCAATAATAATAATAGCACAGGATGACAGAGACTTTCACGGAGAAATGGTGCCGTTCGAGACTGGCGACTCTCGTCCACGGGTCGGTCGGATAATAATAGTCACACTTGCCCGAAAGGGAGAGCAGCATGGGGGCTCGGGGGATGGATTGGAAGTGCGGATCAGAGGATTGCCCTGCGGTAATTTGGGAACGGCGGCCTCTGGCTGTGAGGTGCGTGGCCTTGAAACACGACGGCGGAGGGAAAATGCACCAGAGGGCCCGCACTAGCGCCGGTGGTCGACGCATGACCAATGGAATTAGGTGGCTATGGCCCCGCTCGCCCATATGTACCCCTGAACTAGCGCGGTTTTCTGAAGATCTGCCCAACCTCCACCACAGGCTCTCTTTTGTCTCTGCCCGCTTGTCGCAGTGGCTTGACCCCGGCTTTGTTGACAACGCTTACGCCGCTGGACTTTCTGAGACACATGCGCGCTTCGGACGATGCGAACATGCAAGTGGCGGTGGCCAGCGACGGGGCTGGATGGGAGCTGCCTTCGGTGGCCGGGCGACTGTGGACGAGTGGACGACCAAGCGCTCACCGGGGGTGTACCCAATACGGAGGGTAACATGAGGGTCCCAGGGGTCCACACTTGACCATTCTTGGCGCTCCGTGTCGTCCATCGGCTCCAGCCATTCGCATCCCCTGCCCGCGCATTGGTCGCCTTGGGGGGGCCCCTGGCCCAACTGGAGAAAGCAAGTCTTTTGTACAGGGTATCTTTTCCCGCCGAATCCACCAGGATAACCCTGTGCTCGCGGTACGGAGTACTTCGTCCCATCGCCTGCTCGGCCCCCTTGGAGGCCTTGCCAAGGTCGTGTCCTGCCAGCTCGCAGGGCTGGTCTGATGGAATAACGGGTCCCTGTGGGCATTTGGACCATCTCATGCAGTGTACCATTACGCAGCAGGGACAGATGGGGTGGTTCTCTATTCGGACCAGGAGTGCCGCGCCATTGGCTTGTCCCTGAGTCCTGTGGTGTCCATGTTTAATAGGATTCATGCCCGAGGAAGCCCACTTAGCTGTTCCTCTTCCTTCCCTTCCTTCACCTTCCTTGACTTCCCAACTTGTCTTTGCTATTTTCATAGCGTTCATTCGTTTTTTTACCCATTTGAGAGGAAGGAAGGGTTTCCTCGGCAAAGAAGACTCACTCTTCTTCGCCCGCTCCGGAACGGTCTCTCTTTGTGATCGCTCCAGTCCAATCCTTATTTCTCCGTCACTCATTCATTCGTTGAGAAAAAACAACACCAGGTATTCTTCACGATGAAGGTCTCTACCGCCATCAGCCTGGCGGTGGCCGCCCTGGCGAGCCAGGTCTCCGCCACCGTCCCCGTCATCGGTGCCCAGAGCGGCCTCAGCTCCGGCAAGGTCCCTGCGCGTCAGAACATCAACGACCTGTTCAACAAGGGCGGCCCCCAGTGGACCCTCTACCTGAGGGCGCTCAAGGCCATGTACGAGGTTGACGAGAACGACCCCGAGTCTTTCTTCCAGATCGCCGGTATCCACGGCCGCCCCGTAATCCCCTGGGACTCGGAGGAGCAGGCCAAGATGCAGATGGGCTACTGCCCTCACATCGACAACCTCTTCCTTCCGTGGCACCGTCCTTATCTCGCCCTCTTCGAACAGACCCTTGTAAACCACGCCATGGAGATCGCCGAGGAGTACAACGACCAGGAGTGGACGGAGGCCGCTGAGACCCTCCGCATCCCCTACTGGGACTGGGCTGAGGAAGCCACCGTCCCTCCCTTCGCCGGCCAGCAGAACATCGAGGTCGAGACCCCCCAGGGCACGGAGAGCATCGCCAACCCGCTCTACGACTACCACTTCCCCCAGTCCGCGGTTGATGGCCAATTCGGCCAGATCATCTCTGGCGACAGGGACAAGACCAAGATCATCCGTTGCAGCCCCGATGAGGCTAACGAGCGCCTGGCCGAGGTCGACTTCAAGGGCATGGTCTACCAGGCGTTCACCCGGTCCGACACGTTCGACAAGGTCGCCTCCATGGGTAGTGACAGCGTCGTTGTCGCCTTCGAGCAGCCTCACAACTCGATCCACATGCGCGCTGCTTGCGGTAGCCACTTCGCCTACACCCAGGAGGGTGCTTTCGACCCCCTCTTCTTCCTTCACCACGCCAACGTTGACCGTCTCTATGCTCTGTGGGAGGAGATGTACCCTGAGGAGCGTGCTCTGAGCAACTCCTACCAGGCGGCCGGCACCTTCGCCATTGCCCAGGGCACCACCATTGACCCTGACTACGGCATGGTGCCCTTCTTCGGCTCTGGGAACAAGAACTGGACCCCTCAGAACGTTGTCGATGTCACCACCTTCGGCTACACTTACCCCGACCTCCCGACCAGTGGCAGCGCCGACGAGCGCCGTCGCCAGGTTGCGAGCACTGTCAACAAGCTCTACGGCCGCAACTCCGGCGACAACAACCGTGAGGACACCAGCTCATCTGCTGCGTCGACCGGTGGCGTTCCGACCTCGGTCGTCTCGCTGTCCTCTACTGCCGAGCCCTCGGCCACCTCCGGCGCAGACGACGACAGCAACGCTCGCCTGCCCGCCTCGGACCTCCCCGCCAGCGACTCGATCTCGATCCCAGCCTCCATCCCCACCGCTGCCCCCTCTTCCGCTTCGGAGTCCGGTGCCGGCGACCTCGGTGGCCTCCCCTCCGCCACGCTCTCTACCGGTGCGTCTGCGCCCACTGGCGAGTCTGACGAGGATGACGAGGACGACGGTGGCCTGCTTGGCGATCTCCCCTCGTTCGGCGAGCTCCCCGACCTCACCCCTGGCGGCAACGGCAGCACTGGCCTCAACCTCAACATCTCGGATATCTTCCCTCCTCTGCCTAAAGACCTGATCCCTGACATCCCCGACCTGAACGTCGGCATCGACCTAGGCATTGAGTACCTCATCCGCATCAAGATCAACGCCGGCCAGATCCCCACGCCCTCGGAGATGAACGTCTACATCGGCGACAAGTTCGCTGGCTCGTTCGTCGTGCTCACCGCGCCTCACTCCGGTTACATTGAGGGAGAGTTCCCCATCCGCAAGGTGCTTGATGTGCTCGGTCTCCTTGGCGGTCTCGTCTCGGACCTTGTCCAGGGCAAGATCCAGAACCCCATTGACGCCATCAAGGACGACATCAACGTCGAGTTCGTTCACGTAAGTTTAATCCCACTCTTCTGTCTTATACAAGGGATAGACGTGCTAACAAATACAACAGCCCGACGGCAAGGTTGTCGCCGAGCAGCTCACGAAGGACCAGTACGATGTCTCCATCGAGGACCTTGACTTCACCCCCTCGTCCCGCCCCGACGAGCTGCCCACCTACGGCAAGCAGCGCAAGACCGAGGTCAAGGCCAAGCCCGCGCCCCAGCGCCCCGGCAAGTGCCACGAGCGCCGCTCGCT
This sequence comes from Microascus cirrosus, assembly GCA_030271035.1. Taxonomy (NCBI): domain Eukaryota; kingdom Fungi; phylum Ascomycota; class Sordariomycetes; order Microascales; family Microascaceae; genus Microascus; species Microascus cirrosus. Next base: position 114,959 of record JAMBUN010000052.1, read on the forward strand.
CGGTGGCGACCTCCCCGGCGTCCGCTCCGTCTCCCGCCGCTAAGCGCTAGAAAGTAATAGGTATGAGGGCGTGAGCTGAGATGGAGGACTTTCTTTTTTTGGATATGTTTCTTTTTGTATGAAGGATGATGCTGAGGGGGTTGGTGGTTGTGGTAGACGGAGGATAATGGGGTATCGCCTAATATTCAAGTCCGTGTTGTCTAATAATACCTGGAATTTTGCCCTGATCTATGTTATGTCCTTTAAATCGTCAGGGTGTTACGGGTTGGTAAAATGTAACGTGTGAATTCTACATTCTCTAATCTCACTACGTCAAATTCCCTTTGACTCGAATGTCGATGCTGTGTCCATGATGGTCTACCTAGTGCAATCCAAACCGAAGGAACGCCATGCCCATACTCAATAGGAATGCGCCCCCATCGCTTACTCAAGGCTATATCTAACCTGAAAGGGTCAGTTCACCGCCTCAACAGAGTGCCTCGATATCTCACAAAAGACCATATGTCCTTCCGTCCGATTTATATATCCATTTGTAGCAGGCCTCGCACAGCGTCTGCCCTCTCTCAACCTTGCTCTCGTCGAGCGGTCCCAGCGGACTACATACCTTGCCTGCCTTCTCAGTCTTGCACCTGACGACTAAGCGGCGGGCGGTGTCCTGGAGGTCGTCGCACGAGGCGCAGTAGTCCTCGCACATGAGCTTGAGGCACATCGTAGCTGATTTGGTAGATTTGTGTCTTCCTGGGGTGTAAGTCGGGATGGTCTCTGGTCTCTTGCTCTCTTGCGTTTTCCGGTTGCTCTGTTTCTCGTGAATGTAAGACCATGCTCCGCTCAATGTGGTCTTGGCCATCGGGCAAGAAGAGTTCGTCGCGGATTTATAGCACTTTGGAGAAAGCTAGCAAGAGTAGTGTTCCGTACAGAGTTTTGTGTCGTTGCCAGGTTGGTCAATGGACAAAGGATCCAAAGCAGCTGGATCCCAACACTGGGGATGTGCAGTGCTCTGTAAACGAAAGGGAGGACAAAAGAGGAGTAGACTTCACTGATTTGAAGACACCCTTACCTATCGGAAATCCATCGTGGTGGGCCTTTGGGGCCATGAAGAGGCGCAGCGTCCGATTGGAAGCCTTCTTTCTCTCGTCTATCCGTTGCTCGTAACTCCCTCGACAAGAGGTCACCGGTCCGTCTTAAGTTCGCGACAGTCGAAACAAATGTGCTCACGAGGACGAGACTTAGCTGAGTCCCGGAAAACAAACAATAAAATCTCACAACATGCAGATACGGAGTGAGGCTGTCAACCCTGTGGTCGATGTATTCGAAAATATTCCTCATGGATGATGGACCGTGAGACCCAGTCTTGCCCGGTGGAAGATGCATGAGGACGGTGTTGCCGGCCCATTTGATGAGACCTCGACCATTTCGAACATCTCCGGGCTGGTTTTCCGTTATTTCGACAGGTAGGACAGCCCTCTTGACTTTCGTGTTCTAACAAATGACCGCATTATCGTGGACAAACAATGGGCCAGAGGAAAGAGGCGTGCTTCCGATGCTCCGCAGACCAGAAGTCGATATGGCCTATAAGAAAACCAACAAGCGAAATTTCATCCAACACTACCCTTCGATTGTCTCCTGATCTTCCCGGCCTGCATCCGCAAACAGGTCAATCAGGAGGCCAGAGGAGGAAGAGGGTGTCTAGGCTGCTCGCACAGCTCGGGCCCCCACGGGGCCTGCAGGTGACTTCGCCTTGAGCTTTCCGCGTGTGCCGTGCCCGGTGAACCACGGATCGGCTAGATGAGTGCAAGATGCTGTGCCACATTGATCGAAACATGAGGTGCTCAGGGCAGTTGAATCGATGATGGGATGACAGTATTGGTAATGCCGTTCCAAATAAGAGAAAGCGAGCGGGCCAGCGCACTCAGGATGTTGAATCACCCTCATGAACCAGGACAATTCTGGTTCCATCGGGCGTCGCGACCCAATATGTCGTCAGGACCTTTGTACCGCTCTAGCCCGTGAAGACTGTATCTTCCTGAGTGGATGCTATCCCTTGAGGGCTTACTGATTTAGGAGGATTCAGGACAGCGAGCTCCGGTACGGCGGTTTACGTGCGGTACTTGCAGACATGACTTCGCTGTATGGCCTGGACATGCTCACCGCATAGCCGCAGGCCACCCTCACGGAGTCATCGAAAATATCCAGGCATTCATTGGACGGCCTTGGCGGTGATCGGTGACGGAGTTGTGCGGAAACCGGCGACACTGTCAGGAGGACAGCCCCGTTCTCGGCGACCGCGAACGATGCTCCGAGCGGGTGGAAGGAGGGGCCATCTTGCTTTATTACGCATTACGTTAAAAGTATCGTGTGGCACACACCGAAAGTAGCAATCGCTCATGCTGCCATTGGGTATTCCTTCCCTTTGCATTCATATCCCTATCTTGGTACTTCGGGGAAACCCTGCCACTACCGCCATCAGGACCATTGTTTTCGGTCTTCTCGGGAATCTTTCACCCTTAGTGGACTCGAACGACGTCATAAGGTCCTGAGAGGTCTCCTTTGCGTACCGCCCCACAGCGGGGACCCTTTCACCCATCTTATCTCCCGCTCCTCTCACTGGTGCGCAGTTGGGGTCGGATCATCTCCGGCCTCCTCTGGCAGCTCGTCTGCAACCCCTTCTCCGGCGGCCAGTATACTTTTTTGGGGCTTGGGGCAATGTATACCCTTGGGGGGCAAGATCGGACCGGAAAGAGAAACGGGGGGACGGAGAAACATATGCATCTCATGCAGTGGGCACCTTCCCACACTATCTCGGGGCCAGCGCCCCATTATGTATTTTTTTCTCCAGACACAATCCAGATAAGAGAACCCCATCCTTGGTGCCATGCGCCCGCTGCTGTTGCTGCCAATATGGCTCGCATCAACTCCGGGCACCAGGGTGCGGGCCACTGTTACATACTATCGGGAAAGATCGGAACGCAAGTGCAATTGACCCCCTTTCATTCGCTCGCCCGTCCCGGCCATGCCTGCCGTTAACAAGATATTCGATTTTCTCGTTTTTGTGTGCTGGCGACCCCAGACGCACGCGATGATACCCCCGGTTTCCTTTTGTGTACGTAACGGGTCGAGCAATTCGTTTCTTTCATTGGCCGTCCCCAGGTCCCACGATTTAGCCATATCAGTAATATACCAGGGTAGGACCCTGCAGCTGGACATATCCGCAAGAGGTTGGGGCCTGACTGGATCGTGGACCTGGGAAAAAAAAGTGACATGGACGGTGCTGCGCAGGGGAATGACGACTGCCTTCGCAGACGTCACCACAGCCTTGGACTTGGCCGCGCCTTGCGAGTCGCGACTGCCTCAATGATATCTCCAAAACGTCGGAGGTGGTAGCGCAGGAGGGAAGGTGTCAGGGAGGGATAAACATCTGATTTCCTCGCCTCCACGCCCTTTGGAATCCAATGCCGTAATAACCAAATTCCGGAGCCCACAAGGCCAAGACGTTGGGAAAACACGCCATCGTTCGCCCATTTCATCCCGAATATTGTCCCGCAAGATTGCCACAGCCGCCCTGGCTGCCGGGCGCTTGCATCGCTTCCCCCCATTCCCTGGTGGATGGCCCTTGGGTTTGGCTGTGTACCCACCACGCTGGCACAGACCAACAGCCTTCGTTCCCATCCAGCTTTTCTTCAACGGCGACTCGCGCCGCCCTTCTTCTTCCTCAACCCCTCCACCACATCTTTATGGGAGACTCGATGGAATTGGGTCGAGGTTGGTGGTTGTCTTCCGCATTACATGCTGAGGACAGCGGTCTCCACATCCCCATGAACCTTAAATAAGACTCCATTCATTGTTCCCTCACCCTGATTTTTATACCCACACCGTCTTCTCTCTTCTTTCCTCAACGACGTCGGCGGTGACGTTGATAAGCCACTCTTATCTCTTTCTCTCGCCCCCCTTATCACCTAATCAAACACCCCTCCCCCGCAGAATTTCCCTTCTTGGAATTCCAACGCCGTCCGGCCGCCAATCCGGGACGGCGGAAATATCAAGACCTTTTCACTCATCCCGCTGGCACCTTGAACAGCGCTCACTTTTTTCTCGCAGAACTGCGCCCGCAACGACGTCGTCAATTTATCCCGACGACACCCTCCTTGCGTCCCGAAACTTTATCATTTATCGGTTCAATCCACGTGCATCGAGATACACGTGAGAGCTTAACCAGTCCTCTGGAATAAGCGCATTTACTTTTCTTACCTTTCGATATCACGTTTTGGGTCCTTATCTTACCCCACGACTTGACGAGGAGCATACGACGCTGGGCTTTCGTTTTGTGGATCCGGAGTGCGTCGGTGCCGTGTCTTTCCCATTCCGAGCGCAAGGCCTGGGTCCTGCGCCGGTCTGGCGAGACAGTATCACACTCACCTTTCAGCGTGTCTCTGAGAGATTGGCCTCACTCTGCCCGAATTATCCAATTGGACCAACGGGCGTGAAGCCTCCGACGTGAGCGCCGAACGACGCCGGTGCGTAGTTACTTTGGCTCAGCTGCACGCTGCACGGCGTTGTCTCTTCTCTCGATTTCGCCGGTGGGCGGTATTCCTACCCTCTGGGCCCTTCCTCCTCTATTTGTGGAGGCAGTTCTACCCAAGTGGTCTACTCCGCGGCGTTGTCACGAAGAGTAGGTTAGGAAGACGGTGGGGTTGTTCCTCAATTTCACACCGGCTCCGGTAAGATCCGGCGATCCCCCCGGAGCGGCCCCGGCAAACAACGACATATCATCCGGGACGCACTCTTTCGGCCGCAGAGCGGGCATTCAACCGTTTCCCAGCCCCCACCCCGGGCCGTACTAGTGGTCCAGCGAACCCTACCCTTTGATAACTTATCAACGCCAGTGAAGTGGTGGATTCTTGGCTGATCGCACGAACGGCCAATCGGGGCCCTTGTAGTGGGAGTGACAAAGCTCATTTGCCTGCCGCTATACTCGTCTCCGTCTCAGTCACGGTTTCCTCGTTCCCTTTGCCGTGGGTGTCGAGCCGCTGTACCTTTCTACTATCTTTAATACGATTACACACCAAACCCCGCCCCCTCTTGTCCGGTAGTCGATAATATTACAATGTCTCATTCGCCGGCCGTCTCCCGAACGGCTCCCATAGCGATTGCTCCGAAGCCTGCAGCTCCCCATGCCCCGGCAGAGAGCTCCGCATCTCTGTCGGGCTCGAATAGCCGGCGCCAAACACTCCAACAAGATGGCTCAGGCAGGTTTGAGCTGAGCAAGGGGAGCGTTTCGTCCTATGACTTTTCTGCACCCCACTCTCTTGCCAGCACTCCATCCGGCGGGCCTTGCGACGCATGCCGCAGGCTACAACTCAGGTGTACTACCATGAGTGACGAGGAAGACGCCTGTGTGCCGTGCCAGAGGAACGGTTCCGAGTGCTCCTTCGTTCTAAGTCCGCAGCCTAGGAAACGAAAGTTGAACAGGGAGGTGACAGATAATGGTTTTGTAAAACGAAGGTGAGTAGTTGCAGCCGTTGTATTACTGCGTTTGCCCTTTATCATGTCGCGGCTTTCGTTATCCTCGTTCCCCTGTTCCCTGTACTATGTACAATAGCTTTGTATTGGCATAAATACCCCCGTCGTGGACTTGTTGCAGACGTCCTTGTCCATTGACGTGGAAGTCCAAGGCAAGCTCGCGCTTGTGCCTCGTTACATCCCACCATGAGGCTTCCTTTATCACCCCCCGCCACTCACCCTGGCTGTTCTCCTGCGGCAACCGGCCATCCCCCACAGCCAGATCACCGTCGACGTTCCCAACAGATTCTAACATATGGTTGGTCACGCAGTTCCCCGATCAGGGCTGAAAACAGGAGGGGCCTCCCGCCCAATTCTGCTCTATCATCCCCGGCCGCAAGTTCATCGTTTCTCGAAGACATGGCGAACGTCGGAGGACCCACCCTTATGAAGCGGACGCTGGGTATGCAGAATGACCGCTACAGCCAGTATATCGGACCCACGACCGACTTCGAGCCGTCCCTTATTAAACTCTCCTCATTTAATCCCGAAGATGAAAGCCTGCTGTCAAGGGGCACACTTCGCAGGGTTGCCCAGGATGACACGTTCTTGCTACTTCCCGACTCCGCCACCCCCGGGTACGAGCATCAGCTCCAAGATGTGGACGATATCGAGAAACTGGTTGCGCCCCACGGGCGGAGTCTTATCGACCTCTACTTCAGCATCGTGCACCCGTCATTTCCGATAATACAAAAAGGGGTGTTTCTGGAGAAGTATGATGTGTCTTATCGCGAATTCTCTCCCCCCCTCCTGGCGGCCGTCTATCTCATAGCTATCAACTGGTGGGATCACTCGTCCGAGCTAGTACCGTACCCCAAGCCCGACATTGCTGCGTTGGAAAGCCTTGTGCGCTCGACGCTTGCCGACGCGATGTACCGACCAAAGCTATCCACTGTCCAAGCTGGGCTTCTGCTTTCCCAGAGGCCGGAAGGGGATCAGTGGGCTCCCACGGCGCAGCTAGTAGCTATTGGGCAGGAGTTGGGATTACATCTGGACTGCACGGGGTGGAAGATACCCCCTTGGGAGAAGGGCTTGCGGAAGAGACTTGGTTGGGCACTGTACATGCAAGATAAATGGGGGGCCCTTGTCCATGGACGGCCATCACATATCTTTCCTTCGAACTGGGCGGTACAACAGTTGACGGAGAGAGACTTCCCCGACGTTGACTGGGATGAAGACGATCCGGAGGAAAAGCGAGAGGTTGAAACTGGACGTTTGGTCTTCCTCTGCATGATGCGCCTCACCCAGATTCTGGCAGAAATACTGGATACTTTCTTCACGATACAGGCGCAGCAAGCAGTCGCGAGTGCCGGGCCGCAGGGAACACAGACGGTCCTCTCCCTAGCGAAGCCCGTCCAGCTGAAGCTAAAGGAGTGGTTTTCGAACCTACCGTCGGCGATTCGGATGGACTCGTCGTACTCAGTCAAGGGCGTCCCCGGGGGTCGGCTCTCTAGCATTGGCTTCCTTCACTTGGCCTACTTTGCAACCGAGATTACTCTCCACCGTCGCATCATCCGGTCGCTTGCAGCGACGACGGGTGCCGACTCATACCTCCAGCATATCTGCAGGAACGCGGCGAAGGCGCGGCTCATCTCAGCCATGGACTTTGTGAACCGATTGTCGCCGAACCATCTCCAGGCGTTCTGGTACTTTGCGTCCAAGACAAACTTTGCCCTTATTGGGACCTTTGGCTCGCTCCTCTGGGCCACGAGCCCCGGTAAGGAGGAGGCGGAGTGGTACCGGCGGCGGTTGGGCGAATACCGGTGGACGCTCAGCGTCAGTTCGAAGCCGGGCGAGGGTAAGGGTCTAACGGCGTTCGCTATGACAATGCTGGACATCAGCACGGGCCTGCTCAAGAAGCTGCCCGAGAAGCCGGACCTCAGCCGGAGCGCTAGCTCATCGGATGTGGTGGGGATGAATACGGGCGGGCCGCCCCTGTCGACGAGCGGGCCAAGTATGTCGCGGGGACAGGACTGGTTCTCGGAGGGGTTTAACGGTCTGCCGTCGGAGGAGGTGAGTGAGGCGGTTAGTCCGCGCAGTTTGAGCGATAGCAGTGATGATGAGATGTATGGGAATTAGCGGGGTGTTGAAGGGGTTATGGGTAGATGGGGACGATACCTTAGAGTGGCAAGGGCGAGTTATCTTCTTACTATTCATTTACGACTTGACGTTTATCATTCTTCTTCTGCGGGTGGACTTGGGATCTGATGATTGCAACGATGGAATAGATTGGGAAGATTGGATGGGGGAACACTCTACTTGATGCTAGGATGGTACGTAGTGATGATCATAGACGGGACGGCCCTTGTTTGCGCTTGATGCGGATTTGATGCTGTGGCTTGTAAGCATTGAAGTTGCTTTTCTGTGGCGCCTCGGGATGGATCACCTTCGTCACTCGGGAGAATTATTATCGCCTGCTGGTTCGCAGTGCGTTCCTGATCGGGCTCTTGGCAGGGGTTCGACAGTTTGGTTGGCCAAAGCTGAACCATGAAGAGTCGAACACCGCCACGGAAGCTACCAAAAGACACTGAATAATGGGACAGGGGGTTTTGGGTCTCTCGCGCTTTCGGATGACCTGCTTTTCATCCGTCCGAAGTGGATCGTCAGGCACGGCAGGGCTCGAGCCAAAAAGGGATTCGATCGTCGCTGCTTATTCCTGAGGAAAGAACTTACTGACGAGCACCTCGGCGTTTAGTCACAGCCTAGGGCCCGAAGTGGAAATGACTTGGGGGATCCCAATATTGGTGGGCGAGACACTCTGCTTCGCGACAGGGCTGTCGCTTGAAAGGGTTTGCCCCGTTCGAAAGACGGGGAGACACACGCGCTCAACCCATGGAGCTGGGGAGGCGTTATAAGGGGAGTTGAGGACATGTTTGACATGATTCATTCCATCCAGGTTCTATTGTTCTAGCTTCTTTTTTGTGCTTTCGTTTCAAGCCCGACACACTCGTTTTAACGGTCTCTTGGCCACTTACACTCGTTCATCCTCTTATATTGCACGCCGAAGGCCTTATATACCTAACATCACGATGCGGGGAATTACGTCTGCCTTCGGTCTCCTCCCCTTGGTGGCGGCGGGCCACCTGTCTATCCCCAGGGGCTACAACAACGTCCTCTTCTGTGAGGAGTTCTCTGGTCCAACCCTTGATACCTCCACCTGGACCTACGACATCGGGACCTCCTACCCCGGTGGCCCGCCCCAATGGGGCACCTGGGAGGTGCAGACTTACACGTCCTCCCCCTCCAACATATTCGTTGCCGACGATGCCCTCACCATCGTGCCGCGCAACGAGAACGGCACCTGGACTTCCTCGCGCATCGAGACTACCGCCGCGCACGACTTCTCCTGCCCCGAGGGCGGCAAGCTCCTCGTCGAGAGCCGGATAAAACTGGGCAACAACCCCGCTCGCACCCAGGCGGGCATCTGGCCCGCCTTCTGGCTGCTGGGCAGCGCCTATAGGGGCGTGTACACCAACTGGCCTTCCGTCGGCGAGGTGGACATCCTCGAGTCCCCCAACGGCGAGCAGCGCACCTGGCACACTGCGCATTGCGGCGAGGGCGAGGGCGGGCCGTGCGACGAACCCAACGGGCTGGGGGACTCGGCGGCGCTGCTCCGCAGCCAGTGGAACACCCTCGCCGTGGAGATCGACCGCTCTAGCAGGCCTGAGAGGATCAACTGGTTCGTGAACCACTTCCCGTCATTCACTCTCTCCGAGGAGGAGGTCGGCGACGAGGACTCCTGGAGGGCGCTGAGCGCGGAGCCGAAGATGGTGCTCTTGAATGTTGCGGTGGGCGGCGCGTTTCCGGATGCGATTGCTGGGAAGAAGACGCCAGATGAGAATACGAACGGTGGGGAGGGGGCCGCGATGCAGGTGGACTATGTTTCGGTTTATAGCACTTGATTGGGGAGTAGCCGGATGTTGAGGCGTCGTTAGAGAAGTGTCGAGACAGCACTGTGTTGGTGAACCCGCCAGGAAGATAATAGTCTGCCCTGCGTATCGTGCGTGTAATCCGTGTAATCATTCATCGACCGTGGAGTCCTATTTGTACAGTTACCCATGAACCATGCGCCGAAAACAAGCCAAGCAAAGGGTATCGTGACAGTATCTCCCAGTAAACCCCTGCACAGCCCTCTCACAGACACCCCGTACGTTCATGCCTTTTATGGTAGGATAATCAGCTCGTCATCATCAGCAAGTCCCACCTCCCCGTTACTCAATTCGCCCCCGAGACTCTCCCTCCCCGCTACCCGGATCCCCCTATCGGTAACGAACCTCGTCTTCTTCTTCACCGGCGATCGCGCCCCTTTCCTCTCCTGAGCTAGAGCCTCCCCTTCCTTCATCCGGGCGAGCTTGCTGGTCAGCCCACCACCCCACCCCAGACCGCCACTGTTGCCCGACTCCGTGGAGGTCAGCGACTGGGAGCTATCCGGCCGCTTGCGCTTTACGGGGCCTAGGCTGATGGTGGACTTGTTCCGGATACCGATGAGGCCAAGGTCCCGCGCGTCCGGACGCTTCACCTCTGAGGGTGAGAGCTGAGAGGGACCAGACGAGGCGGAAATCGTGCTCGGAGGTGCGGGTTGTGATCCCGCGAAGCGCATGTACTCTTGTCCGGTCCCGCTGCCCACCTTGCTGAGCGCCTTCATTATTTGCTGCTCTTTCTCCCTTGCGATGACTCTCCTCTTTACCGCCTCTTCCCTCTCCTTCCTGTCCGCTGCACCGTCGATCAGCGACGCGGCGCTCACCGACTTGGTCGCGAACCAGTGCGTGCCCGTCTCGCGGTCGTACGTCCCGTTTCGGCCCTTCTTCTCGTCGTTCATCTTGTAGAAGGGCTTGTTCTTCTTGTACTCACCGCCGAACCCCATCTGATTTAGCTCGGAGCGGGCTCCCCGCGCTTTGCGCACAACCTCGTTAGAGTGGAACTCGCAGAACTCGGTGCGTTTCTTGTTGATCCACGAGTTGCACAGGTTGCCATCCTTCTTCATGGACTTGCAGAAACCCAGGTCCCGCGCCATGCCTATCTCAATTATGGTGTCGGCGTCTGAGTTTATGACGAGGCTAAACTTGCCCGAATGGGATCTCGCCCGCGGAGGGGGCATGACCGTCGGGTTCAGGATGGCAACGACGGTGCCCTCCGGAATCTTCCAGAAACGGGTGAAGCCCGAGTTGAAGAGGAAGAGCTCGAGGTCCCAACTCAAGTCGACAATGGTCATAACCATGTACTTTCCCCGGTCCGACGCCTTTGTCCCGTTGTCCGTCGACTTGTGGGACCTGGGTTCCGACTTGCTCGCCACGATAGCAAACACGACGATGTCCTCCTCGACGTCTGGGAGCTCATATTCAGGCGACTTTACTTGTTTCAGTAAGTCCTTGATACCATACAACCTTTTGTGCTTCAGCTGGCGGGCAAGCGTGCCGTGAGGCATAATCCTCTTGGACAAGTGGAACGAGGAATAAGCTTCAAAGGACGAATCAGACTCGGAGTCGCGGGAGGAAGAGATGCTATCCGCAAGTTTCCCACCCTTCGGCCCCGGCTTCCCTGTCGGCACGCTGGACGTGGTATTGCTCCTCTGTAGGCCACCGCCTATAGCTGGCGATGGGCGTCCCTGAAGGATATCTTCACGCGAAAACTCCGTCGGACTCAGTTCCTGGCCCGGGATATCCATAGCAGAAGTCTTGAGTTGTTCCATCTCATCCTTGGATATGTCGAAGGCATTCGTCCTCATTCGGTTTATCCTCTTTTGGCGCTCCCTTCTCTCTTCCTCCTCTGTCCGCGCTGCTGCGAGCCTCTCGTTGAAGTTCCGGGGACGGGACCCCTCCATCGAAGATTGGGTGGTGCCACACGAGCTCTTGGAGGTTATGAGGTATTTCGAACCCGATGGGCTGGGCTGGCCCTCGGCTCGTTTCCGCAGGCTGGGTGGGCGCCTGAGAGAGACATCCTTTGCCTTTCGGCCCTTGTCGATACCAAGGAGGACGCGGCTAGGCGAGGTCTGGGTCTCGGGAGGTTGCGCCCTTCGGACAGGGGAGGCAGGGATGATAGTTGGCTGAGCGGACTGGGGGCGATCCTGCGCACTCGCTGGTTGTGAATTGCCCTGCGTGGGCCGGGGTTTCGAAGGCGAGGGGATACGCTCTGACTCAAGTGGCACACCGTCGCTCGTTGATGTCGGTTCGGGCCTGGATCTATCTTTTTGCAGCTTCTTCAACCTTAGTCGAGCTTGTATCTCCTGTAGCTTGAGTTGTAGGGTCTCCTCGTCCTCGTCCTCCTCGTCCTCGGCTTCTCCCCCGCCATTTTGCATATTCTCAGCTTGGGGGCCCATCGAACCCCTGGCGGCCGTTCCTCGCAGCGGAGAAGGGGAGGCTCGTTCGGCTATGCGACGAAATCGCTGGCGGCCACCAGGGGTGCCAAGCAGGGCTTCGTGGGGAGACCGGGGCGGCCATTGGGGCTCGGCGGAAAGTTGGGCTAGATTGGGGTTAGTAGGAGTTCTCGACGCCGCGACAGTAGGATTCTCACGTACATTGAGGCATGGTGATCTCGGACTGAGTATCCCCTAGCAGAGGCCAGGGCCTCTTGCTCAGAGAGGACCAGGTCAAATGAGCAGGCCAAGCAGGACTTCTTTCATCAGTCGCGATAAAGATGGCAGTCAAGGTTTGCGACTTGTTGAGATCTCGTGGTAGCGAACGTATTGTGACAAGATGCCGTTTCAGTGGGTGAAGAATGGATGTTGGTTGAGGAGTACACTAGAGTGCGGTGCGGCAACCAAATAGCAGGCTGCCCCAAGAACGGTTGGGCACTCCGGTCTTCGAGACTTTCAGCAAAATGGCACCCGAGCCAGACAACCTCAAAAAGCAGTGTCACTGGATTGTTTCACATTGATAACTCACACGTGATGGCTTGGAATGGCTTTCCTTGGAGAATTCAACTGTTCCTTTTTTGTGGATGCCGGATCCTGGCAAATTGCTGGGGTACACGTGTGAGCAGATTGGTCGCATAAATTGATTTGACGCGTCGCGGACGCGCCGATACGCGGTTCCCCTGACACCGCCAAGGGAGCTCAATTTCTTCAGGCGAGTGTTTTGGTCATTGAGCACCACTTGTCAAAAGCGTTTACGAAAAAAAAGATTCACTGTGATCAAGAAGAATAAAGGGAAACGAATAAAATTGGTAGAGTACCGTTGCCTTTTTATAAATAGCGAGAGACCTGCTGTCGAGGCAGTTGCGACTGAGTGCAGGATCGTTGGCTGACACAACGTCCAGTGCCGAACGGGACGTTCCTGATAGCGGCTGCTAGCGCACTGTGGCGAACTCAACGCGGCTTCCGTGGGCGCTAGAAGGGCGCGGCAAAGCAAACAGACTCAGCACCATTACAAGCCCAGAACAGATAAACATCGCCGCTCCGCGATACCCTTTTCTCGATACTACTCCAATTCCATTGCCATCCATCTCATGGCGAAAACGCGGTCCTCCAAACCCGTGGCTTCCGCTGAGCCCGACGCCGCCGCCGCCGAGTGCAAATCCGCCCACGTCCTTCCTGCCGAAACCACCAACCCGCCCAAGCTCTTCGTACTGCCCCGCGCCGCGACCCCCGAGGCCAAGGTCGTGACGCTCCCGAACCCCCGCTACTCAAAGCCTACGCGCTACTTCGCCTGCCCCAAGACAGGCCTCTACGAATTCACGAAGATCGCCGCTCCTCGAACTACCCCTCGCAGCTGGCTAGTCGAAACCCCAGCCCTCACACAGGATGGGAGGCCAGCGCAAGGGAACCCCCAGGTAGACGGCCAGATCGTTAAGGCCGCGGATCTCTTCATCGCCACACCAATTGACCCTCTCTTCCTCCTCATTCCCGCTCTGGCCGCCCCGATAACCAAATCCGAGGCGAAGCGCCTTTTCGTCTCCAGTGAAGACCACTTCGACAAGCTACCCGAAGATGCGTCCCACCTTAACGCTGTCCTGTGCATGGAGAACATGCAAGAGCTCTTCGAGGCGAGGATGGGTTGTGTGTGCGACACGGTGAAGGCGGGAGGGGAGACGATGTTCCGGGTGAATGACGAGAAGCTACTGAACGAGGTGCTGAAGAAGGCGAGGCACATGGCGGAGGGGTCGCTCCCAGCGAGCATGGAGGAGAAGTTCGTCAAGAAGGCGCTGGAAGCTCCTATTCTATCGCAGAGGAGGCAGCAGACAAGGCTACCCGAGTCTGCCGGTACGTCTACACCCGGGGCGGCAACTCCGGGTACCGAGTCGGGTGATTCCCAGACGTCATCTTCCACGACGGCGACTGCAACGTCAGCCGAGTCTCAACCCTCGACAGCTGCAACGTCAGTGCCGGAAGAGGAAGTCCCGACGGAAGATACCGTCAAGGTGGCGATACAGGCCTCGGACGAAGTCCTCTCCCTCCAACGGGTCAAGGTCGCCTTCGACTTCATATGCGCGAGCTACATACCCATCAATGTATCCAAGTCCCTCAAACAGATGCTCAAAGAAGGCAAGGCCCCCGATGTGGACTTCAGCCCTCTGGAAGCGTACTTGGCTGAGTTAGCGAGCCTCCGCGCCGAGGCCACGGCCTCGAGATCGGCGGGCGACTACACCAAGAAGCGCTCAAGGGACGAGGAGGAGGACGAGGCGCGGGAAGAGAAGAAGCGCAAGGTGGAGGAGGAGAGGAAGAAGAAGGCGATGGAGAGTCGCGGGGTGAGGGAGCTAAAGAAGGTTAATACAACGGGCATGAGGAAGCTCAGCGAGTTTTTCAAGAAGAAATAAGGGGGCTTTGGGTAGCGGGATCTCTATCTTTGTATTGTAATATTATCATCATGAAGGCGTTGGGTAGGACACATCGGAAGGGGTATCAAGTACATAGGCGGGAAACAAATATGCGAGCATTCAAAACATCTGGTTCCCTTTTTGGACTTCTCCAAAGCCCTATCTCGGCCCTCTCGCCCGCCTTCCCCTCACACTCCCACTGCTCCTCCCAATCCCTGTCCCCCGCACACTCGGGATACTCGACACGCTGCTGTCCCCAGCAGAACCACCACCCCGGGGAATCCCCCTTCCCCTCGTCCTCAAACCCCGCGTGCCTCTTGCCGACGACGCCGTGTTTGCCTGCCTCTTCCTCTCTTCCTCCTCCGCGCGCCGCTTTGCTTCCTCTCGTCGCCTCTGCTCCTCTGCTACCCGCCGTTCAGCAGCCTGTTGCTTCTGTATCGCCTCGGTCTCGATGTCAAGAAGGTCCTGCGTCGCCCCCTTCCATGTGGGGTCCTGGATTAGGCGGTGGTTGTGCTCAGTCTGAGATAGGATTCGGGTCCAGGTGTTCAGGAGGGCGGACGAGTTAGCTACGGTGCCGGAGACGGTCTGTGGCTGGCGTTAGCTCCGGCTTTTCGCTCAGACCAGAGTGCAGAGACACCCGGCCTGAAGAATGGGAGTAGTACGAACATTCATGTTTCCCTTCGTCCGCTCTAATGTGCTGATGATGCCCTCAACTGCGCGGTTGACATTCTTTATTCCTTCCAGCTCCTTTCGCAGCGTCGCCTCATGGTCGTACGTCGAGTCCGGGTCATTATGTGGCGTCTTTGGTTCCTTCGGTGTTTTGGGCGTTTTGGGCGTCTTCGGCGTTTTGGGACGCGCTGTTGACTGCGCGTCTTTGACCGTGGCTGAGGGAGATGCCCAGATATCCTCTGTAAGGGAGTCGTCGGCGCCGTAGTCCGACATCGCGTGGTGTGGGGTGGGATTTCGAGACAGCAGCCAGCGAAATGTAGCTTTGGAGGGGCACCCAAACGTCAGACAGCTTGTCTGTAAGGGGCTGTTCACGTGTATCGGGATGACGTTGTAGTGGTTGCGATTGAAGTGAGGCTCGACCAGCCGTTGGCGGGGTTGTCATGGTCAATCGTTCTACCTCTGCGGGGCAGGAGGGCCCATGTACAGTGTAATAACAGTGTTATAAACAGAGCAAGATCCAGGACGCGACCCCCCGGAAATCGATCCAGGGCAGGCTTTCCTATTGGCCAGCCACAAAGTACTCAACGCGAAACTGGCGCGTAACGCTCCAACTGTCGGACAGCATTGGGGCACTTGCCATGCAACAGGGCACAACTCAACTGGGGCGAGGATCCACCAGCCACCTCACAATGCAGATGGTTCACCTCACCCACCTCCCTATTTTCCCTAACCCTTCGTCTCCCATGTCACCGCAACAATAGTGCTGCGAAGCACTTGGATAATCGACTCCCACCCTTTTTGGCGATATTCCTTTTTCCACATAACTCCTTTTTTAATTCAGAAGACGACATCCATTACCCCTACACTTTCGAACATCCATATCCTCATTGTGCCGCCGCATCTCTCTCAGCCGGCATCTTATGCTTGAGAAGCTGCAGCTGGAACTTTAATCAATAATCTCCATCCAACCCAAGCCATAAGATATCTTCCACCACCACCTGCCCAAGGGCTTCACGAGTCACCAGAAAACACAACCATCAAAACCAAAGCAGTCAGTACCGGCAAAGGGTATCGTAGAGGACTGGCCTTTCGACTAGGCAGCAATTCTACGGCCACCCACCTCGGTCAGAGAGCTTGCAACACAGGCGCTACGAATCTCGCCTCACGATGACTCCGGCCATGGGCTCATCAACACCTTCCCCTCCGCGGAGAGTGCACACCCCGCCGACCCCGAAACACGGATTTAGCGACCATTGGGAACCATTTTCTCCGCGCAAGTCCGCTCGCATCTCACAGCGCTCCGCAAACAAAACCCCTCCGCCTCGCAATTCCGTCTCGAACCCCGATCCGTTTGGACCCGCTAGGCCTACCCGAACTCAAACCTCGTCATCCGCTGGCATTGTTTCACCATTTGAATCGCCGAAGAAGAAGGGCCGCATGCCGACGACGATGGACGGAGCCGAATCCACCAATGACGCCTCGAAGGCCTCATCCTCGCTAAATGCCGACAAGATCTCCACCCGCCAGACTACCAGCGCTACCATCTCAAGCACCGCGGGAATGCTACCCACGCCTGCCAAGACGCCCAAGAAGGCGCCCACCGAGAAGAATCCGGCCATCCAGGGTGTCGCTCGGAATCTATTCGCGTCGGACGATGAGGCCATGCCAAATCGCAAGAACACGCGGGCGAAGAAGTACGTCGGCATTTCGCTGGACAGCTTCCGGGCCGAGGAGGAGCCGATTGAGATCTTCACGGACTCGAAGGAGCGGATTCCTGAGAAGGAAGAGAGCGCAGATAACCCGTTCTATGGAGAGGCTGGCCGCATCGGCGCTGAGGAGCCTGTCTTGCGGCGTAGCAAACGTAGGCATGTCCACGTTCCCGGCGAGGGCCGTCAGACTGTTGAGGAGGCTATGAAGCGAGAGGATGGATTGGTCTACGTCTTGTGAGTATTTCCTATTCTTGCATCTTGGCGCCCTTTCCCGGCGCCTTCGGCTTGCGTTTGCCATCGCCTGCCTGCCATTTTGCTCATACTAACTTCCTTTTCTAGCCGTGGCAGGAAGACGTTCCGAAAGTTTGCAGAGACCGAGCCGTCGGATGCGGAAGACGATGACTCTGAGGCACGTAGCGGGTCTCCCACCCGCAGGCGCATGACCCGATCGTCTATCAAGCCGCGTCTTCTCTTCCCTCCCAAGGGACGATCCCAGGAGGCGTTGGAGGCGGAAGAGGCCGACACAGACATCGAAGCGGATGCCCAGAAGCGGTCTGTGGATCGACACAGCGAATCACACGTTGAGACGCCCTCCACCGATGCCAAAATCGATACGCCCGCGGCACCTGGATACTCTCCAGTTCCGTTCCCGGAGACCCGGCGGGTCACTAGGGCGCGGGAGAAGAAGTTCGATGAGGACACTCCCATTAAGAAGACCAAGGGCAGAACCAGTCCGTTTGACTCGTGGCCTCGCGTCAAGAGCCGGTCGGACAGCGCGGTGCCCAGCAAGCGGGCTGGGTCGAGCCTGGGAGCGGCCGCCACAAAGAAGATGCGCTCTTAGGCGCGGGGCGCTGGATTGTTGGAGACGGTTTCAGGAAGTATGACATTTCTTTTATTCAAACTTTGTCGTCGGGGATACGCAACGCAACTCTGTTTTCGGCCCTGCGGCCCATTTTCCCCAACCCCTTCATGACACTCGGGGTACGGGCTAGAGGCAACGGGGTTGCTAAGAATGACTTTCTTATTTCGGCCGGCCGTAATTGCTTGTGTCCAGGGCGTGGAACGCTGATGGCTTCTCGCTTTGTGGAGACATCAGGACCATCACTCTACCCGTGGTCCCACAGACATGGCTGATAGCAAGCCGGGCTTAGGGATGGGAAAAGAAGGCGTTGGGGACGGGGAACATAACATAGGTTTACGCATGTCGTTAGATACCGATCAATCATCTTGCACAGGAGACTGACTGACGAGAGGGGGGAATAAACGAAGTAAGTAAAAATGGAAGTCACTCTAATCGTCCAATAGTCCGTTTGTTTAAGTAGCGCTCGTGCCTCTCGTAGTTGCTTGTAAAGTCCGAGCGTGAACAGAATGATTGGTCTAGTCTACCAGCAGCACCAAAGCCCTAACCAAGCATGCTACATGTATTCGGGGCCCTTCGGCGCGCCTGCATCGGCGCCAGGACCGGCCGTGGCCCAATTCGCGATTCCGGTTGGACTCGGGGCTTTGTGTCATGCCCCGCTGTGGTAACGTAATACTTCGGCATCGGAACCCCACCATCGTCGCCGGCCTGCGCTTTCCACCCCACCTTGGGCCTCCCTCCTCAAACTTCTTGTCTTGACGCATTGCGGTGGCAGTTCGTATTTTCGTGACTCCGACTACGGGGCTCGTGTGTATCTAGTCTCTGAGCTTTTGTCTGGGCATATAATCCCCTCTTCCGCCGTTCCTACGCGCTCGTTGACCCTGCATTCGCTACATAAAATACAGTTTGAGTATAAAATACTCCCTCCAGCGGCCTCACGAAGTCGCTCTCTCTCCCTACCCTCGCGAACGACCCCGACAAGGCTCGACTACGGTGCCTGTCCTCCCATCTGCAATCATGCACATCCTTGTAACCAACGACGACGGCCCGCCGAGCCACCACTCGTCCCCCTACGTACGCTGCCTCGTCCACCACCTCCAGCAGGCCGGCCACACCGTCTCCGTCTGCCTCCCCCACACTCAGCGCTCGTGGATCGGCAAGGCCCATATGATCGGCCAGACCGTAAAGCCGTTGTACTACCGCCCCGGCTCCGGCCTCCACGGCGAGGAGGCTCAGGGCACGACACACCTCCGCCCGACTGCGTCAGGCGACGAGGAGGAGTGGGTGCTGGTTGACGGCACGCCGGCCTCATGCGTGCAGATCGGCTTGCACCACTTCTTTCAGGAGAAGGGTCCCATCGACCTTGTTGTCTCCGGGCCGAACTACGGGAGGAACACTACCGCCGTGTTCGCGCTGAGCTCGGGGACACTAGGCGCTGCGCTCGAGGCGGCTGTCTGCAAATGGCCCGCCATAGCGCTGAGCTTCGCGTTCTTCTCGAGGAACCACGACCCAGTCGTAATTGAAGGGGCGTGCAGACACAGCGTGCGCGTCATCGAGGCGCTGTGGAAACAGTGGCCCGCGGACAAGAGCGTCGACCTGTACAGCGTCAACATTCCGCTGGTTGAGGGGGTGGAGGAACACAAGACGGTGTTCACAAAGATGCTGCAGAACTACTGGGGGGACGGCAGCTGCTTCGAGGAGGTGGAGGGGAGTATTGGGGATGTGGAGGAGGAGGAGGAGAGAATACGTGAGGGGGCTGGAGGAGAGGTTGCGCCGAACGGCGGGAATGGGGAAGCCGGAAAGAATGGACTCGCGCATAAGCACTTCAAGTGGGCTCCCAAGTTTGGCGATGTGTACAAGAGCGTTGAGCAGTCGGGGCCTGGTTCAGACGGGTGGGAGGTCAAGGAGGGGAACACGAGGTGAGTCGCCCTGGTTTCCCGTGCATGCTCTCGTTCATCCCTTTCAGGAGCTAAAGATCGCTAACCGGAACAGCGTCACCCCCATGAAGGCGAACTTCTGGCACCAGGCGGACGATCTACCAAAGGAGCTGGAGCTGTAAGTGTTTCATCCACATTTTTGATGCCCTCGGTCGAAGAACATGCATCATTCATTTAGCATCCCGTCTCTACCGCACACTCTGGCTGGGCATGGAAAGACGGGTAAATGGCGTCTCGAGAGCTAGCTGGAAATTCTTCGTATAGAGGTGGTCACGGGGTTTCTCTCTTCCTCCAGCTAGATACACGACAGAAGCGTTATGACAGCGTTCATAATAGACCATAATCTTAACGTGTGCGGTTATAGTCCAGAGATCTCTCATGACGATGCTACCCGAGCCAGACTAGAGAGCCTCGCGCTAAAGGATAAGGAGGGCTCACGATCGAGAGAGCAGCTGTACGCCGTCGTCGCCTACGAGGACCCTTACGTCCAGCCCCTGATCCTGAAGTCCCTCACGAAGCTCTACCCGCGCCTCAGGCTGCTCTCCACGAAGCCACCGCTGGCCGCCGATTCTGACGAGCCCGAGCTCGCGCCGATTCTGCCCCACCCCGATATCAACCTCCTCAACATCACGGCCTACGAGGCCATCGACTTTGGCTTCGCCGACGCGCACAGGGACTCGTGCCTCGTCAATAGTTACGTCATCCGCAAGGCACTCGTGCGGAAGCACTTCCTCTCCGCCACGGTGGACGCGTGGGTCGCGAAGAGGCCAGAGAGCGTGTTGAAGAGGCATGTGAAGAGGAGCGAGGCGTTCGAGGTAGACTTTGCGGAGTTTCTGGACGAGGCTTTGGTGGAAGCTTTTGACTTAAGGGAGAGCTTGCAGGGGAATGAAGATGGTGATGGTGGGGAGAAGGAGCCAGATCAGCGCGAGTGGTGGATTCTCAAGCCGTCCATGAGTGATCGTGGACAGGGCATCCGCCTCTTTAGCACGATGACTGAGTTGCAGGACATCTTCGACGGCTGGGAGGAAGACCTGCCTTCATCAGACGACGAGGATGAGAATCAAAATGCGGAGGGAGGAGACGAAGGCGACTACGTGGTCACATCACACCTACGGCACTTTGTCGCGCAGCCATACATCCACCCGCCCTTACTCGTCTCCAACCGCAAGTTCCACATCCGGACCTACATCCTCTGCTTGGGCCGCCTAAAAGTCTTCGTCTACAAGCCCATGCTCGCCCTCTTTGCATCTCAGGACTACGCACCGCCTTGGGAGTCTGGCAACTTGGACACACACCTCACGAACACGTGCCTACAGTCCTCGCCCGACGATTCTACGGTCCGGCTCTTTGACGAGCTGCCGCTGGACGAGGGTCTGAAGAGGGACGTGCAGAGGCAGATCGACGAGGTCACGGGCGAGCTGTTCGAGGCCGCGGCTATGTCCATGGCCGTGCACTTCCAGCCGCTGGAGAACTCGTTCGAGGTGTTTGGGCTGGACTTCCTAGTAGATGAGGGAGGCACGGCATGGGTACTGGAGGTGAACGCGTTCCCGGACTTTAAGCAGACGGGAGGGGAGCTGAAGGGGCTGGTTAGGGGGTTCTGGGAGGAGTGCGTGCGGGCCTCGGTGAGTTCGTTCTTCGGCGTCGAGGCGGAAGGGAAGAAGAGTGGAGATTTGGCTCTGGTGAGAGAGGTTGAGCTTGGGGGTCGGTGAGGGTGTGATATGCATATGGAAGGTCGTGTACGAAAAAAAAAAAAATAGTCTTATGCTCTCCGCTCGTCATTGGAAGGCGTTAATACGAAGTGAGGTGGCCCGAATCGGCAACCCAAGCGAGGGAATACGCACCGACGAGGTACGAGATATGCCTTGACATCATCGGAGATGAGTTCGGCCGGTCATCGGGCAGCTTCCTCAGAAAGAAGGTTTCCCGCCCCGCCCCGAACCATAATACTGCGTGGGATGGTGTGGATTAGTGAAATCTCCAATGCGGGATAGTGGATGTCGCCATTATGGCAAAGAGGCTTAGACTTTCTTGGGTGAGGGGTCTGCATGGGGTCTTGATTGCGTTTTGCTCCTTTTGGCCAACTATCCCAAGCTGGAGAGTGGGGATTAGAGACTTGTATATGCATATTGCCAACGACTCGTTGGCGAGAGGTCATCGAGGCCTCATCACGGGTGCCTTAAAAAAACTTTTGTTAGCATCCAGCCCCTCATCACCAAGACCAGACGGTCTTCCGTTCTTCGCGGCACCCCTGGTCGCGTGCCCTCTTGTTTGTGCATGCATCGACAGGGTTACAGCATCGAGGCTTAGACGTCGGAAAGGAGACAGACCGACCGAATCAGATCGGCGTCTACACAACGTGCGCTTGCCCGGGGCATACTACACTGCTCTCAATATCGCGTTGACGTGGGTCTCACATCCCGTATGATTCGCCGTGAGAGAGAGCCTTACCTGCTCCAGAGCCGCTGGTTCTGATGGATGGCGGGCGTGTTGGTGATACACTTCGCAGGAAAGCCTCGTTCACCGCGGCGCCTACGGGGACGATGGAGCTGGGGGCTTAGATTACCTCCTGACTGGGTATTATTCGTTCATTGGAGGAGCCGGGAATGGCGAATACCAACCTATCATGAGAGTCACTCCTGGACGGACTCGAAAACAGGATCGCGCAGCTCGCCTCATGACCGCATGGCGTCCTTCCCTCTCCTCCTTCGAGACTCACCAAGAAGATAGGGGCTAGCTAGGTGTCCAGTGGCAATACGGAGTGGATTGATGCCAAGGTAGAATGCTTTCGTATCAGAAGCTGAGACCATGGTTGGAGATTATTCATACGGGGCCGAAAAGGGGCAATTGCCTCGCGAGACAATGCCCCATTTGCTGGCCACTGCGGAGACTGAGTGCCGCACCCTAGTAGAGCCGGTAATATTCCATTCCCAGCACTGACTAGTGGGCAATAACGGGTAGGCAGAGTTTGACCGATGATGACGGAAGTCTCTCAATGGATATTCCCGCTTGCGGAATCCTCAGGTCGAGTGCGCCTTGCGTCCGAGACAAGGGGCTCTGTTTCGGTCGATTCCCGCACAGCCAGGGGCAGGCGCCCGTCCTCGTGCGCTGCAGGATGGCGTCCCAGACTTTTGAGATCTTGCCCCAGATTTCAGACGTTTCCTGAGGAAGAAACATGTACGGTGGCATTGGGGGCCGATCTGAGACGGGATGGCGCGCGGTCGCCGTCTCTTATTAGTTGGACCGAAATATCTTCCCCAAGGGCTAATAACGACAAATATCTTACCAACAAGAGGAGAAGGAGGCAGTCAAGATCTCGGGAGCTATAACGCTATCCGGTTGATGGGATGCCACGCCTGCCTGGCCGATGAGCTCGGCCCCCAGCCTGGTGACGCTTACACGCGCTCCTTTCCCAGAGCGAGACGGCTGGAATGTGCGACAGTCCAACAAGCGCCGGCAACAATAGGAGGATGCGCATCTTAGTTCCCCGCAAATGCGGCCCTCATCATGGGCCGGGCTATGTTGCACATTCGTATGTAGCCACGAGGGCGCAAGTCGATGGATGCAGCCTTCCAGATCCTTGCGCCCGTCTAAAGGATTCGGGCCCCCCTCACCGAAGCGTATCGCTCGCAAGTGACGGCGCATTATGAAGTGCACGAGAACGGCTCGTCATATGGCTGCGGCCGGGGCGGATTCTCGTGACACTTCCCGAGTACACTGCCCCATTGCAAATGCTCATCTAAGACAAGCGTTGTTGTCCTTCCGCTTCTGGGCGGCCTCGCTCTGCTACGGCGGGCGTCGCGACGGTCCCGCCGAGGCATCCGCGGGATTTCCAAATTATTTTTTACCAACAGGACGGGAAGGAGGCAATAGACGATGGAGGCCTTTCTGAAAACTTTTGGCCGCCCGAGGTGCTCAGCCTCCTTCGCTGGGAGCAGTGGTCGTCGTCGGGAGGACGCAAGTACCTTGGGGTACCGACCCAATCAGCGGGTAGGAGGTATATTTCTGGTGTGGGGACAGTAGAAAAGATACCTCACGTATGTTGGGGGCCATGGGTCCCATGGCAGAAAGCAGAGGCGGTGCCAAGCCCTCCACCCCCTGTAGCTCGCCAAGATTGACAGTTCCACCCTGTACTAAGTGGGCGACCACCCACTGCCATCAGAGAGGCCCGGGCACGCTCACAAGCTTTCCAGAGAGTGGAGCAGAAGCTCCGGCGGGATTGGCCGAGCGGTTCAAGAAGCTTGGCTCTCCAAGGGGTTTTGGACCCACAAATTTATATAGTGGACATGCGGGTGCTCCTCATTCCCCATCTCGAGATCGGCTCTCATCCATTGCCACTTGAGCAAAGAGTCGCCGCCGTTTGTGGCTCGAGGCGTTGCAGGCTCAGCAGTCTGTACGCGTCGCTAGAGGCTATCCAAGCCACCGAAGTGGCGATGGCTGACGAAACTCCGTCGGTTCAGGTGCGATGAACGGGACGGAGTAGTCCACATCAGGGATTAACGCCTGACCAGCTGGGAGAGCGCGGAAGCTCTGGGGCGTTGGCCTCAACGGCCGGGGGGTGCAGAGACAATGTAATTAATGCATCTGTTAGCACCTTCCAGGTTACGTCGGAAATACTCCCTCCATTGTGCAGTCGAACTCCTGCACAGGAAAGCTGAACGCCGCGTGCTTAACGTTTCGCCGATGCCGGGCGTTATTACTATTGGAGTCGACTTCATCTAAATCCGACGGGATTCCCGTTAGCGAGCCACTTTCTTTCAAGCCTTCTGCGTCTGAACTTGAGCTACGGGATGCCGGAAAGAGTCATGGCATGTCGCCGAGCAATCGGGCCCTAACACCCGGGCAACAGCCGTCGCCAAAGAGACCTGTGAAACAGCGCCGCCGTCACAATGCCGAAGGCCAATCCGCTCTTTTGCGACGTGCGCAAAACCTTAAGGCATATATATATACTCTTGTTAGCTGGCCCACGTGCCACTCCAAGGAAGTGGTCGTTGATCTGCCCCGAATCCGCCCAACCCCACATTGACGTGTTTTTGGGCGCAGGGGGATGCTTTTTGATTGGCATGGTAATAACCCTTTGGGGGCATTGAGTTTGCTGGGAGATGACATGGACTCAAGCTTTTTGGGCGTGTGCCAGGCGTTGATTGTGCCCATGCCGCGAGACGTGTTTTGATACATTATTTTATTTCCTCGACCAGGCAGATTGCTTGCCCTGCCAACTTCTCCAGTTTTATGTGCGCTTGGTTGCTGCTCCGTCCTCGGGGCAGGCCTTTACTCCCAGTGGATGTTGCCACAAGGTCTTCGGGATGCTGAGCAAGTCGAAACTGGACCAACTCCCTCGTTGGTCTTGTCACGACAGTTGGTGATATTCCAGGGATCACGTATTCAACATCGAAACGATGCATGAGATCATTTTAAAACGACACTGCGGCGACTCCACATTAGGGCCAAACCTCGGGCGCCGGCATATTGCCCGTCGCGACAGTCGGCCCCATCTGGCAGGTGTAAAAGGCAGCTTCCCGATAATACTCACCTGATGGAAGTGGACTTCACGGTGCTCTGGGCCCCACCGCGGGCCCACGGTGATGAACATAAAAGAGCAAAGCAGCTGGCTCCACGGAGATAAATCCAAGACAAGTTGGGTGTGGGGCCGGTAGATCGTGCGTTCGACTTTCCGCTCGTGGAAACAAAGCCAAAAGCCAACCCGTGTAAACGTCCAGGGGTGGTACCAGCGATGTCGACGCCTCGCTTTCTCTTCGTATGCGATACCTGGGGCAAAGTCTAGTCCCTATGATTTAGGGAAGTAGTGAGGACTTATCGACGGTCGCACACGACGTGTAATTGTGCTGGTGGTACGGGAAACGGAGACCCCATGCGCAGGGGCCGCCGGCTTTCTCCTTGGGATTTCACCCGACCAATCAGAGCGCATTAAATGGCTTGCACAGCCTCGTTTCGGCGGTACGAGCGGGTACTTTCCACCATAGTGGCAGGTGCAATAATATTACACTACCTGCTCCCTCCCTCCCTCCCCTTGCGCCTGCCGACATTTGCATCTCGAAGCAATGGTCCAACCTCGTCCGAACTTCTTCCCAAGATTCTTCCTGGGAATTCGGGTCCACACAAGTGTCTGTGTCAAGCTACAGTTGAGAGGTTGAGGCCGCCTGGTCTCTGGACCCGCCACTGGAAGGGGACAGCCAACTCCACTAACACGAACCTTTTCGTTGCTTCGCCGACTCGCCGCTTCGTCGCGATCACTCAGCCACTTGCCCACTTCAGCCGTCGTCGTCATTCCTTCAGCCGTCGCCACGCCCTGCCGCGAATGTCAGCGCAAAGCATCACTTACTCGTATATCTGGAGCCTCTCCCACGACCGGCAGCCCAGACCTGCCTCCGTCCGGCCCCGTTGTGAGCTTTTGTCTTAATAGAGTTCGGCCGCGACGCGACCTTGGGACTTGCAATTCTAATCCCCGATCCTTGGCCCGCCGACTTGCTTTTACCATAGCCTAGCGCTTTCCTTCACGCTCCTCAGCCGGACGTCTTTCAGCTACCCATTTTTTACGCCTCCAGACAAGGAGGACTCTTCGGGCGGGCACTTCAGTCATTTAGATTGACGTATCAAGATGGGCGACACAGGCGCGCCTCCCAGCCAGGGAGAGTCGCAGCCAGTCCGACGGCCCAGAGCGTACGTCTCCAGTGCTACCCTTGCAACCCCGTCACAGCGCTGGCATTTGCATTGCAATCCCTCCAAATCTAACCTGCTTTATAGTCCGACGATCACAATCGATACTGCCGTCAACCCTGCGGAGACATCCCAGGGACACCAGGCAGCAGCTCCGTCGTATTCACCGATTACGCCGCCTGGTGATGGTGCGGCTCCTGAAGATTCAATGACGGGGATGCATAGCCCCCCCAGGCCGGCTCAAGGCTCCTCCAAGCCCGAGCTTGCCGGATCTGCCTCGTTCGATAGCACCGACAGCCGTCCTACCAGTCCCCACAATGTTTCTAACCCACTTGCATCTAGAGGTGGCGACAGGGCAGGTGCTCCGACGTTTCTCTCGGTACCCAGCAACCTACGATCGAGGCAGAATTCGGTTGATGACGATGCTTCCCAATCAGCGGTCTCTTCTCAGGGAGAAACAGCCGTAGGGACGTCCTTCTTAGTGGACTATTCGATGTCTAAGAAGACGCAGGATAGTGAGATCACCAACGACATGATCATGAACGATGAGGATGCCCTTCGGCCGGACAAGGGCTATGAGGCCGACTTCGAAGTGGAAAACAACCCGTTCGCGTTCACTCCTGGCCAGATGAACAAAATGCTGAACCCAAAGAGCTTGGCTG
Organism: Microascus cirrosus; assembly: GCA_030271035.1. NCBI lineage: Eukaryota > Fungi > Ascomycota > Sordariomycetes > Microascales > Microascaceae > Microascus > Microascus cirrosus. The sequence goes on from JAMBUN010000052.1 coordinate 141,777, forward strand.
CGTTTTACAAGCTTGGTGGATTGGCAGGGATGGAAAAGGGCCTTCAGTCGGATCGGAAGACCGGTTTAAGTGTTGACGAAGTCCGCGTTCCGGAGACGGTCACTTATGATCAAGCCATTCGGTGGGCGGAAGCAGAGGCCGATAAGTCGCTGTCGGCCTGCGAACCAGTCACGCCTGAGGTGGGCGACTCCAAAGAGGGTGATGCTCAGTCCACACTCTCTGCCCCCGTTAACGCGAACTCTGGCGACCGGTATGTTGACCGATTACGGGTCTTCAAAGACAACAGGCTACCGGAGAAGAAAGGCAAGAGTCTTCTTGAGCTCATGTGGATCACCTACAATGACAAGGTTCTCATGCTCCTCTCCGTTGCCGCCGCCATTTCCCTCGCTGTTGGTCTATATCAGACCTTCTCGCCAAACCGTGACGAGGATGAACCAAAGGTTGAGTGGGTCGAGGGCGTAGCCATTATCGCCGCCATCGCTATTGTGGTCGTCGTCGGTTCCCTCAACGATTATTCCAAGGAAAGACAGTTCGCACGTCTGAACAAGAAAAAGCAGGATCGCCTTGTCAGAGTTGTCCGGTCTGGCAGGACTCAGGAGATTTCAGTCTTCGATATCCTTGTGGGTGATGTTCTCCACCTCGAACCAGGTGACCTGGTTCCCGTTGATGGCATTCTCATCGAGGGCTTCAATGTCAAATGCGACGAGTCTCAGGCCACCGGTGAATCCGACATCATCAAGAAGCAAACTGCCGACTATGTTTACGCCGCGATCCGGAATAACGGGGACATGAAAAAGCTTGATCCGTTCATATTGTCCGGCGCAAGGGTGATGGAAGGAGTTGGGACTTTTATGGTTACCTCCACCGGTGTTCACTCGACGTACGGGAGGACTTTGATGTCCCTCAACGAAGACCCCGAAATCACGCCCCTCCAGTCTAAGCTCAATGTTATCGCAACTTATATCGCCAAGATCGGAAGTGCTGCGGCTCTCCTCCTCTTCATCGTCCTTTTCATTAGGTTCCTGGCTGATCTCCCGAACTCGGATGAGAGTCCTGCCGAAAAGGGTCAAAATTTCCTCGAAATCTTCATTGTCGTTGTCACCATCATCGTCGTTGCTGTTCCCGAAGGTCTCCCTCTCGCCGTCACCCTAGCTCTCGCCTTCGCTACTAGGCGCATGCTCAGGGACAATAACCTGGTCAGGCACCTCAAAGCCTGTGAGGTCATGGGCAATGCCACGACTATCTGTTCCGACAAGACTGGCACCCTGACTCAAAACAAGATGCAGGTTGTAGCTGGCACTATTGGTACTAGCCATCGGTTCGGCTCGTCGGCGCCTGCACTTGCCGCAGAAGACAACTCAGCCTCGCTTGAGATGGACCCCAGTGGCGGTATTTCGCCTTCAGAATTCGCATCCTCGCTTAGTCCTGAAGCCAAGGAACTCCTTGTGAAGTCCATTGCACTGAATTCAACGGCCTTCGAGGGCGAGGTGGACGGCGAGATGACGTTCATTGGTTCTAAGACCGAGACCGCGTTGCTACTCTTCGCCAAATACCACCTGGGAATGGGTCCCGTGAGCGAAGAACGCGAAAACGCGAAGACACTCCAGCTCATCCCATTCGACTCCGGTCGCAAGTGCATGGGTATCGTCGTTGCTCTTGGGAACGGAAAGGCTCGGCTCTATATCAAAGGTGCCTCTGAGATTGTCCTGGGCAACTGTACGCGAATGCTCGGGGACCCCTCTCACGATCTGACAGCAGTGACCATGTCGGGGGAGCACTACCAGACAGTCAACCAGCTCATCGACCATTATGCTTCTCGCTCCCTTCGTACGATTGGTCTCGCCTACAGGGATTTCGAACAGTGGCCCCCGCGACGCGCCCGACGCGTTGATGACGGTGCCGAGGTCGTGTTTGAGGATTTGTTCAAGGACATGACCTTCACCGGTATGGTCGGCATCCAAGACCCTCTGAGAGAAGGAGTGCCAGAGGCTGTACAACTGTGCCAGAAGGCAGGTGTCGTCGTGAGAATGGTTACTGGCGACAACAAGCTCACTGCTCAGGCCATTGCTCGCGAATGTGGCATTCTCCAGCCTAACAGTATCGTTATGGAAGGCCCGGAATTCCGGAATTTGTCGAGGTACGAGCAGGGGCAGATCATCCCCAGGTTGCATGTTCTGGCGCGTTCTAGCCCGGAGGATAAGCGGATTCTCGTCAAGCGCCTCAAGGAGCGTATCGAAATTGTCGCTGTTACTGGAGACGGTACGAATGATGCGCCGGCGCTGAAAACGGCCGATGTCGGTTTCTCTATGGGAATTGCCGGAACCGAGGTTGCCAAGGAAGCCTCGTCGATCATTCTGATGGACGACAACTTCAACTCGATCGTCAAGGCCCTCATGTGGGGTAGGGCTGTTAATGATGCGGTGAAGCGGTTCCTTCAGTTCCAGCTGACCGTCAACGTCACTGCGGTCATCTTGACCTTTGTTTCTGCTGTTGCCAACGAGGATAGGAAGTCAGTGTTGACGGCCGTTCAGCTGCTCTGGGTTAACCTGATCATGGATACTCTGGCTGCTCTCGCTCTGGCAACCGATCCGCCGCGCCCTAGCGTCCTAAATCGGAAGCCGGAACACCGGAACTCGTCCATCATTTCGCTCACGATGTGGAAGATGATTCTGGGCCAGGCCGTCTATCAGCTCACAATCACCTTCATCCTCTACTTTGGGCGTGAGAAGGTTCTTCCTAACACGGGCATTTGGGACCTGAGCCACGAGAGGATTGGCACTCTTGTCTTCAATACTTTTGTCTGGATGCAAATCTTTAACCAATGGAAGTAAGTACCGAGCTCTCCTTTAGCCCTCTAATACCAGTCGTTTCATTTGGGTGCAAGGAACGAATTACTAACAGGACCAACTAGCAATCGACGACTGGACAACGAATTCAATATCCTTGAGGGCATTACCAAGAACCCCATCTTCCTCGCTATTAGCATTCTCATGTGCGGGTTCCAGGTACTGATCATCTTCGTCGGTGACGTTGCCTTCAAAATCGCCTCTAAGCCAGAGGGAACCAGTGACCCACAGGGGCCCACCCTCTGGGCTGTGGCTATCGTCCTCGGCTTCGTGTCGATCCCGTTCGGCATGGTGATCCGTCTCATCCCGGACAGCCTCCTCCTGAAGCTTATTCCGGACTACTTAAAGCGGCGCCGCGAAGTTCCTGGCTTGGCTGTCATGGACGAGGAAGCATTCGCCGCCTACCCTCCCATCTTCGGGGAGGTGCGCGACGAGCTCACATTCCTCAAGCGATTCAAGGGCGGGCGGTTGAACAACCTGAAGTTTGCCGTGACGCACCCCAGGGAGCTGATGCAGCGGTCGCGCAGCCCGTCGCACTCGAGGACCGGCTCTGTGGCTGCGCCGCAGACTCCAAACAGGGAGGATAGCCTGGGGTCTACGGGGGCGGCCCCGCCGGCGGCGGCATCCCCCGAGTCCCGCAAAAGGTCGAGGTCCATGCGGTCGAGGTCCAACTCGGCCCTAGGGGCCCCAACGGTCATGGCGGGTATCGTTGCCGCTGGTGTTGCCGCGGGGTGGTCGCCGATGGATCGGTCGGCGTCGAGAGAAGAGAGGGGTGATGCGGCGAGTAGCGGGTCGCGGAGCCAGATCGCGCGGACGCCCTCGCAGAACACGACGGAGGAGCGAAAGTGATCAGCCCCAGTCCTGCCATCCTCTCAGCTCCTTCTTTCCACTCTTCATCCTGATATAACGGGCTCTACCCGGAATCTCTTACGTCCTTTAATCATCCTTTCCAAACCTTTTTTTGTTCTTGGATCATTGTAACAATAGCACTAGACGGGGGGAACAGCAAGAAAGCATTGTTTTGTGTTCCACCATAGACTTTCGTTTTCATTTCCTTGTGTTAGTCTTTTCTTCTTTCGACAGGGTTTCGGGTATTCAGCGCTTTGGCGATGCACAGTTAGGCGTTAGGGTGTTTGAAGACCCCCTTGCCTTGCTTGGGTTTAGATAAGGAACGTGGAGGAGTGGTGGGGTTTGTACATAGCGAGAAAATATGAAGGGTGGTGGTGACTTAGCTTGACAATTATGGACTCTCATTATAAGTGACCGCATACGCCCAACAGTCTCACGAACCTTGGGCATCACTCCCGGTTTGCAGCCAGTGATATATGTGAGATGCCGTGGCTCCGGTTTGGCGTTGTTGTTGCTCTTATGTTAGCAAGAGGCGAGGTGGGTCAAATAGTGGGTCCCCGTGGCGGTATGTGCCAAGCGCCGACTGGTTGGAACGGCCGCACTTGCCCCGTTTTAGCGTCCGCTGGCCCCGAGCTAAGATTATATATTTCTTTTCTCGGGCGACCAGATCGAAAGCAAGCATCAGACGCGCACAAACTTCCTCATGTGAATCTATTTGCCAGTTCCATTGATCGTGCTGTTTCTGTTATATGATATAGCGCCATCATATATTATATTTCACCTTCTCATTACAGCAGCGGGTGTTGTGTTTTCCGGCGCTTTTTACCGTTGGATCTCTTCTCCCATCCATAAGCGTCTCTCGGTTCTCACATTCGGCGGTTTGCCGCTTTGGACCAACACGTTCGAGTTGACACGCTTGTTTTGTTGGGCTAGCACGTTGTCACTTGAGGAGTCATCATACGGGGACAGCAAGCAGCCCTGCTTTGTCTCACCAGCGCTTTTTTTCAGGCACCCTTGCACGGAACGTTTCGGGCGGAGGACAGGTATCTAGCAGGCACCCCCTTGGACTGGGCTCAACTGGTCACCGCCGGAGAGATTAACACACGCCCTCGACTGTCGCCTCCCACTGGTTGAACGCCAAATACATCAACACACCATCGTATCTCCATTCACATCCCAACTCAAAAGAGGAAAGCGCTCGCCGGCATCCCATTTTCGCTGGGATAGCAGGAAGCAGGCAAAGGCACTGCGTCCATTAAGCTTCTGGTGGTTGTTTTTTTTTTTTTTTTCCGGTGCACCGGATGGTATATAGCCACGGGCCCTCGGTCCAACCGGAGTTACAACTTTCGAGTTTCGGAACAACAACACTTCACCGAAACAGCACACCACCAACCCTGACTTCTTCATTTTTCCTTTTCTGCTCCTGCTATCGCTGAGATTTCGGCAAGTTTTCCCATCAAAACCTCTGCCACAAGCCTTACAACACACTTGGAGGGCGGAACTAGCGATTAATAGCTGAGATAGCCACATCTCAGCCCGGATCCACCTTGGCGCCTGCCATTATTGGAATCTTCAATCTCGCGTGGTTCTCGTCCTAGTCCTCCTTTCCTCCCTTGATTCACAACACAGTCGTCTTGTCGCCGGCTGCATCGCGGCGCGTCCAACCCGGGCCTTCTTTTCGTTTTGCCTTTTCTGATTCCATAATTTTGTTGCCTTAGTTCGCCTACGCCCAGGCAACTATTTCCCTCAGCCCACCCTTGTTAATCACTTTTCCCACCTTCAAACTCACATCAACACGCCATTTCCCGCTTCGCCACGTCTTTAATCACGCTTCTGACGTGGGAATTTCCCAACTACATATCCATTACCACTCTGCCAATTTCGTCACCACCATCACAATCTTTCGTCTTAAGGAGTCATCATGGCCGGCAGATCAAAGAGTAAGGAGAAGGCCAAGGGCCCGGCGCGTCGTCATACCGAATGGGACAAGATAGAGGCTAGCGCCAAGATTCAGAAACGGTCAGCCAGCTCACGGAGCACCCCGAGCTCCAGGCGCTCCAAGACTCCCAGCAAAACTCCCAGCGCTGTAGCCAGCCCGGCGCCTCAGGCTGTTAATGGCAAGAACCATAGAGATCGAGAGGCGTCGACGCCGTCGTCCGACACCAGCCAGGCTGTCAAGGACTTTTATGCCCATATAGAGGCTACGAGCTCGGAGAGCTCGCGATGGGACACGGATTCCGTTTTGGGCGCTGTACTAGAAGACCTCACGGATGAGACGGGCACTCCTGGAGGTAAGATCACCCCTATCCACCCACCACTGCTTATGTTATGCTCTTCGAGACTTGGATTTTTATTATCTCTTGTCGTTTCCTTCGCCTTCCTCCTTGTCGCTACTCAAACTTGACGTTACTCGTGTTGCTTGCGTGTTTTTTTATTTGTGCTTGTCCTAGCAAGCGTGTATCCCTTTTACAGTTCACGCGAAACCATACCCATTTTTCCCTTGAGCCAAATCGGCTCGGAGATCTGGCCTCAGGGAGACCGAGAGAGGTGTGGAGATTACTCCTAAGGCTGGGGCATAGAGCTTCCGACCAGCAACGACCAAGAGTTATCTCCAAATCTGCATCACACTAACAACTATGTCCAGGCCATGACGCGTGTGCTCCCGACGAGGCGGTCCACCTCCGCCATATGCTGCGCCAACTTGGGCCTCAGGACTTCTGCCGTGTCACTGTCGACGAGGGTCGCTACACGGCGAAAAAGCTACTAACCGCCTTTAATGTCCGGCCCCCGGCTTTCCTCGAAGGCGCGCCCGACGAGGCATATTTCACCATAGTCTCTGCTGCTATTGAGCGCGAACTCTCCAAACGTGCCAAACTGACCCAGTACAACACAGTAGCGGACGCGGTGAGCCTGATCCAACGGAGCAAGAACATTATAGTTCTGACCGGCGCTGGCATCTCCACCAGCCTCGGTATCCCGGACTTCCGCTCTAAGGGGACGGGCTTGTACTCGAAGTTGGAGGAGTGTGGTCTGGTCAGCCAGCCGGAGGACGTATTCGAGATCAACCAGTTCAGGGAGGACCCCTCAATCTTCTACTCGGTGGCTAAGGACATCATCGCGCCCATGAACCGGTGCACCCCCACGCACGCATTCATCGCGCTGTTGCAAGAGAAGGGCAAACTTCTTACGAATTACACGCAAAATATTGATAATCTCGAGGCTGTGGCCGGCGTCCGTCCCGAGAAGCTGATCCAATGCCACGGCTCGTTCGCGACGGCCACCTGCATAAAGTGCGGGTACCAGACGAACATGGAGGAGATTATGGAGGATGCAAGGGCCGGGATCCCGCCGCCGTGTCCTCAGTGCCTGAGGGTGATCTCGGGAGCGCAGGGCTCGAAGAAGAGGAAGCGCAAGAACGGGAAGAACAAGAAGCGGAAGCACGGATCGGCGAGCCGCGACGGGTATGACTCGGACTCGGAAGACGACGAACTCCCCGTGCCGGGTATCATGAAGCCAGATATCACTTTCTACGGCGAAGAAGTCCCCGACGCCTTCTCGACGCGGCTCACGGAACACGACCGCGAGCTAGTGGATCTCGTCATCGTCATCGGCACGTCGCTGACTGTGCAGCCTGTCAGCGAGGTCGTGCGCTACCTGCCCCCAACCGTACCGCAGATCAACATCTCCAAGACGCCGATCGACCACCTCAACTTCGACGTGGACCTCATGGGCCCGTGCGACGTTGTTGTGACGGAGCTGGCGAGGAGACTAGGGTGGCATTTCGAGCATGAGATGATCCCGAGAGGCCAGGTTGTGAACGTGGATCGGTCGCCGGGGTTCGTTAGTCGGCATGTTTTTACGGAGGTGGAGCCCTCTGCGGGCCTGGTTAAGGGGATTTGATTGGGTTTATGGACGTCTTCTCGCGAATGTATGAGGGCATGTGGATCTCTACTGCGCCAAGATTCGCCAGACTCCTTAACATCCAAACATCCAGCCTCGTCGTTTCCTTCTGCCTTTTCTTAATTTTGCCCGCACACTGTTACGGTTTTGTATTTGGGATTTGGACACGGCGTTTGAGATACCAGGAATATGGGCAATGGAATAAGGAGCGGGGCAAAACGGTGAGCATGGCACACGACCGGGAAGGGTTTCGGGGTGCATGGGTGGCATCTGGCATTTTTTTTTCTTTTGGCTTTATTTTGTTGGGATGGGTAATATGCGGTTCATAGGATGTTAATACTTCTTTCCAGATATCCATCGTAGCGAGTCCCCATCGTAGAACGTTGTTCAAAGGCGATACGTGTGTGTACGGATTTCATGGTTGGGGTTGTGTAGGTGTTAGTTGTAGAAGACGTACAGAGGATGAGGGTGTGGTCAAGGGGCGTAACAGAACGAATTCCAGCATAAGTAAGGACTATGGACGACTACGGTGCTACAGATATCATATTCGTAAGAATCTCGCCTCTGCGAGGATTGGAACGCCATTGCACGTACAGAATTGCGCTCTTAACCGTATATCCCCACAGAACTGCCCATATCTCCTCCGCAATCCCTCTTCCTTCATGACCCACGCCATCACCCTATTCTTCCTCAGTCACCTCCTCAGCCTCATCCTTAACAACGTACGCCATGGAGATCCCCATGACGGGCTCTAAACCCCCGTGGTGCCCCGGCATGGGCTCATGGGCTCCAAGGTCGTAGTACGCCTTCACAGAGAAGACGTCCCCTGCATCGACGCGCCGGTCCCCGACGTCCTGGCAGTAGGTGATGGACGAGATGTGGACGAGATGGTCGGAGGAGGAGTGATCGTGCCCGTGCCCGTCGTCCTCTTGCTCCGACTCGTCTCCTTCTCCGTCCGCGGGCTCCTCGTCAAACATGCCCACATGCGTAATGTACTCTTCCGACTCACCGTACCGCGCAACGTGCTCACATAGAGCTTCGCCGTTAAGCCCCACCTCCTGTTTCGTGCCCCCATCGTGCAGGTGTCCCCACACGCCGAGGACCTCTCCCGGATACCCTATCGTCCACTCAATACTCCTGTCAAAGACATCCTCGCCCTCCGGCACCGGTACGGCGCTGTCGGTGCAGTAGCCCGCTACGTCAAGGTAGAGGGGTATAGCCTGGCGGAAGTCGGGGGTTGAGGACGGGACGTACTCGACCTCAAGGACGAGGTAGGCGTCGCGGGGATCAGGAGACTCGTTCATCAGCTCGGTGGTGTGAGCTATTACTTCTTGGCCTATGTACAGGCCTGCTTTATACGTTCTAGTAGGCCAGGTTAGTTCCGGATCTTCCTCCTTCCTGGTGGGACAAGCGAGTTGGGCTAACCCGTTATTTGTCAAGTCCACTGGCGTCCGTTCGTTCCCCGAAGCCCAGATCCTCGCGACTCCTATGTCCTCATCGCACGTCTCGTCCTGCTGTCCCACGCTCACGAGGAGCGTGTGATGTAGCCACATGCCATTGTGCGCGTTCGCGGCGGAGCCATCCTCGAACTCGAGGTCCGCCACGAGGCCTGTAACGATGCAGTCTGAGCAGGGGAAGGAGAGGATGTCGGTGAAGTCCTTCATGCCCATTGTGTCTGGGTCGTTAACGCCGGGGACGGTGAATGGCCCATAGCGGGTGCGGAGGCGGGTGGAGTTTAGGTCTGGGAAGTTGTGGGGGTCGATAATCTGGGGTTCTGCTTCCGGTTAGGCACGGATTGTTACCCGAGGTGGGTTACAGACCTTCCGTTTGCCTGGGACTTATAAGCGCAAGGGCGCGGCTCCCGAGAGAGAGGAGCATCAGGGATGCGGCCGGCTTTATCATGACAGTGAATCGATATGCGGTATTCAAGTTGGAAGGTTAACTAAAGTCAAACTTCCGTATCGATGAGCTCACAAGTATAGTCTTGAACGCAGATAGCTGAGTTCAAACATCACAGGTGATGAGTCTTGAAATCCCGATCTCACTATCACCTTACAAGGCGCTGCATTCTTATAGATGAAATGAGGAGGAGTACACTGCGTGTTGGTGGACGAAATTCCAGCCACTTGCAAGGAGTGAGCTGCGCTCGCGCGGCTGCAGGGCGTGCTGGCAATATCCATCCCGCCTTTGGGATCCCCGTGAGAGCACGTTGGACTCTACTCCGTAGTCTTGGATCCAAGATGCGGGTCGGGGGTTAATTAATAGTCTTTATAGCCGCGGATTTAGACGCCGGGGTGCCGGACAGGTTGGGCAAATGGAGTCCGGCGTGTGGGAGGGAGGGCCGGAATGGGGAATTTAAGGAGCCGAGAGGCCCGAATCCCCTTCTGAGGCCTTTCGGATGCGACTAGATGCCCACCATTCTCACGACAGCCGTACGGACGAGGAGACAGTGAACGCACGTGGTACGATGTGTCTCCTTGCTCAGCGGGCGCTCCAGGATTGACTTTGGATGATATCAATGCACATGATTGGAGACTCGGCTTACTTATCCGGACATGGACAAGTATATTGGGTTTTAAGGGCGGGCTGGCCAGCAAAGATTGGCTTACTCTCGATCTCACCGTGATGGAGGGGAGAATTACGGAGCAACATAATCGAAACTTGGCTGGTGTTCCTTGGGGAGCCCAGACAGGTTCTTCAGCGAGTCGGCCTACCCGAGGGTCCTGTCGGCGGTTCATTGCGGGGCTCGCCAGAGTTACATTCACTAGCCACCAGCAGCGCCACAGGCGGCCCGCGCGCTGCACTCCGCTGGAGACCCACCAATCTGCAGGAGCCGTAATAGAAATTCGGCCGAAACGAACACGTCGGGGACCCCTCCACAGACCAACCTCGACTGAAGCTCTCAACCAACAGCAGGCTGTTTGTACATACCGCCGGGGGCCACGAGATGACCACCCACATTTAGGCATTCTCTCTCATTCATCCCTTTCCATCTGTCACTCTTTTTCAACCACATCTCACAATGCCCCCTAAGCGCAACGCGAAGAAGGCCGCGCCGGGCCCAGTCCCGGACGACCTCTCTCCCGAGCGGTTCGAAAAGGAGCTGAAAAGCCTCGCGTCGAAGGCGCAGAGCCAATCGTGGGCTAGCGAGACCGCCGAGCGCCTCTATCCCTACGTCATGGCCCTCGCGCTGCTCACGCTTGCGGGCGTGTTCGCCAACGCGTCGCAGATGACCCTTTCGCCTGTCTACGGCTCGCTGCCGTCGGCGATATGGCACGGCAAGCTGACCGCCGCCGCTTGCTTCGCGGGCTGGGCAGGGAATTTGTTCATCGAGCAGCGGCTGCCTATGCGGCCGCTAAAGCTGATCCCCCTCGTGGCGGTCTACGTCCCCGTAGTGCAGTTCTTTCTCTGCAGCTACAGCAGCCTCCTCACAGCGCGGTGGGGCCCGCTGGTCATTGAAGCTGTAACTCTCTTTCCACTCATTGTTCTTACGGCTTCCTGTGTGGCTTCGCACCTCGAGGGCATGCGCCTAGGCTCTCTGCCGTCGTTCGTCGCGGACTCGGCGCCGGGACTGGGCTCCCTGCTCTACTTCAAGCTGGTGGAGGGTACCTCGTGGGGCTTCCTAGCGCGCTACGCCGGAAGAACGATATTCCTCTCGCGGGTCGGCCTGGAGGTGCTGCTGGCCGGCATCTACACCGTCATCGCGCCGTCGAAGCTCCTCCTGCTGGGCCTTCCAGCTATGCTCCACACTGCGCTCTTCAACTACCACCTCCCCACGCCGAGTGCTACTGCTTCTCTGCAGACGGCGCTGCAGGCGCAGAACTGGACGCTTCTGGATAGGAGGGAGTCCGTGACAGGATACATTTCCGTGCTTGAGAGCGCTGAGATGGGATTCAGGGTGATGAGGGCTGATCACAGCCTGCTTGGCGGGGAGTGGGTGAAGATTCCCAGCCCTGTGGTGGCGGAGCCGGTATACAGCGTTTTTGTCATGCTGGAGGCCGTGAGGCTCGTGGAGGGAACACAGCCAATCGTGGACAGCGAGGCGAATGCCCTCGTCATGTAAGGGTCCTCTCGCTTATCAATCTGTATCAGAAAAGGACTTTTGCTAACGCCTTTTTCAGTGGTCTTGGCATTGGGACAACTCCGGGCGCATTCGTCTCACATGGCATCGACACCACCATCGTGGAGATCGACCCGGTCGTGCATGAGTTTGCCTCCAAGTACTTCAAGCTGCCGTCGAACCACAAGGCCGTCATCGACGACGCTGTCAGTTACACGCAGAGCCTCGCCGAGACGGACCAACGCTACGACTACATCATCCACGACGTCTTCACCGGCGGCGCTGAGCCGCTTCCACTGTTCACTCTCGAGTTCCTCCAGGGGCTGAATACCCTTCTGAAGCCCGATGGTGTGATTGCTATTGTATGTGGTCCCTCTATCAGTAGGTCAATAATTGGAGTAGGACTAACACAGAGCAGAACTACGCGGGTGATATCCTCCTCCCGACACCCAAGATGGTCATCCAGACCATTTTGAGCGTCTTCCCCTCCTGCCGTATCTTCCGCGAGTCCGAGCCCCCTACCGAGGAGGCCGTCCGGGAGTCTGGCCAGGACTTCACCAACGTGGTCATCTTCTGCAAGAAGAGCGAGGGCCCCCTGACGTTCAGAAATCCCGTCGCGGGTGATTTTCTCAGGAGCCGCGCCAGGGACTTGTTCCTCGTGCCGAAGCATGAGGTGAGCCTGGGCGATTTCAAGGCCAAGGACGTGGGCTTGCTGATGGCGAATGGGACGGTGGAGTTGGAGGCGGGTCAGGGGGTTAGTGCGGTGGGACATTGGGAGGTTATGAGGACTGTGGTTCCGCCAAAGATATGGGAGTTGTGGTAAGTTGGGTGAATGAGCCCTTGGTGGCGGTGGGAAGGCGACGTCGTCACGCCGGGCAGCTGCCGAGCAGCTGTTCTGTATTATAGTTCGTTTTGTATATTTTTCTTTTCTTTGGTTTAGAGACATGTATTGGCGAGTAGGTCCGGCGAGTGGCGGTTACCGGATTGTGTGGCATCTCTTGTGCTGTCTGGATGCCTCCAGCATGGTCCCGGAGACGCGTCGAGCTCTGTGCCACTGTCTCCGTAAGCCCCGGCTACGGTTGAGTGGTCTCTCCTGAGCTTGCACAGCAATAATAGATGGCGGTCCACGTCTTGTCCAGCTCTAGACCGGGCGAACGGTCTCCGGGCGATTCACTTTTCTCTAGTTTGGCCGAGGCCGGCCTTGTTCCTATCAGCCTTGAGCCGGTGATGATATCACAGGCTCAGGCCACAATCACGTCCCACTTTCATGACTGCCGTCGGGTGTGGTTTACCCGTTTACTTCCGGGAGGACATGAAGCCAGCCGAGAAAGCGGAAGCCTCATGGGTCTCCGAGCTGGGTAGAGGATGTCGGCGTCTAAGTATTAGGCAGAGTCTGGGAGTGGGTGATCTCCGTACGGGGGCAAGAGTTACTCTTTCAGGCTAGCCGGTTGCTCGGGCTATGAATAGCAGTGGGAGGAGAGCTTACGGAATCGCCCTCAACCCCCAAGAAAGTTCCTTGGGACTGAAGAGGCGGAAGCCGATTCCTTCAGATCGCGGGACATTAGCCGGAGGCGGCGTGAGAGAGCATTCGGGCGATCAGAGGGCAGCAATCGCTGCAGAGAGAATCTGGGCGGAGGGCACACGAGGTACGGGGAGCGCGCAGATCTGCGGGTGAGAATCTGCCTACTGATGAGGATGGTTGTCAATTCCGGATTATCATCATTGAAAGCTAAATAGAGTTGTCGCCCGCTCTATCTCACAATGCGTCGTTTGACAGCCGTTGGGTGCTTTGCCAGTCAGCGAAGATGAGGACGAAGTGCGCGAGAGGGGGGGATTGAGGTGTTGGGCGACAGCGGTAACAGCGGGGCACTCTGGCCAACAGCTGCCCCAAATCGACCACCATTCAGGGGCCAACTTCCCCCCCTCCCGGCGCAGCCTCTTCTCCCCTCGCTTGCACACTCTCCTCGTTCGATGACCACCATGATCGCCCCTGTCATTCATGCCGCTTCTCAATGGCTCACGGACGTTCCGAGCCAAAGTCCCGATACGGAAGAGGGGTCTGAGGACAGGGGTTCTGACAGGCCGCCCCACAGCTTGGGCCACTGCGTAGCGCAGCGACGTGTGGATTCTTCAGCCCCTTCGGCGCTTCGAGGCGACCCGATCTCACGATATGGATAAGTTTTATGCCAAAGGAGCCGTAATCACATCTTCTTGTGGGCTATTTTTATCTGTATCCGCAATGAAGATTCAGATTACACTTCTTCAAGCTGGCCGAAGACCCTTTTTTGGAGCTCTTGTCTTCGCCTCGGCCCCCGCAGTCTTCCGACGCGTCCGGTTTCAAGTGAAACTTCATTAGGTCTGGCTCCCACAGAGCCAGCCTTGCTCTTCCAAATCAGCGCTGCGGCTCTTACAACCCTTGTTATACCTCCACCATCTGAGACCACCTCGGAAACAATCCGCCATGACCACTGCTCTCCCAGCGGCCTCCCTTCCGGTCGCCGAGGATGTGTTCTGATCTGCCTCGCGCATGTCCAATCAAGGGAGAGACTGTCGTTCTCATCGGCCTTGGCCTTCATGTTCTGATACAGCAGCCTTGGGCCAAGACCAAGAAGTCAGGTCTCAGACCCCAGGGATCCTGAGCTTGGCCATCTGGGCGGGTTCTCTTGCTTCCAGTGACATACTGCCCGTGCTTTCTCGCTTGTGACTGTCTGCGTTGTTTGTTTGCCGGGGTGTCCCTCGTCTTTTCAATCTTGCTCCCTCCAACCGCCGTTTCTCTCCTCCCATCTACCATCATCGTGAGGCATGTCATCGAAGATGGCGTCGTCCAACGTGTCGTGAGGTGGACCCCTCGTCACTTGAGCCATCACGATGGGCCTCTCTTTGTCCGTGTAATCATCACATTCGCTTTCTCTTCTCTTTGTTCTCCATGAACCTTCGTTTCACTTCTTTACTTTAGTCGCTTTCATCCTAATCCTTACACCCCATTGATTGGGCTTTCGATTCTTCCTTCTTTTTTCGGTCTCCTTACGCCGCTAGTCGGCACCCGCCATCATGGCGACTCCAGGTGGAACACCTCCGGTTAGCACGCCGGTGACCCCCTCCGCCAACCCCCAGGTCACCGGCGGGGCCAATACTCTGCCTACCGAGGGTGTTAACGTGCAGGCCCTCGTGGCGGCGTTTGCATTGTAAGTCCGCGCCCCCGTTCCCACAGCATCATAAGGTCCTTTGTCCGAGGACTAACAGGATGGCGCAACAAGTGGTATCGCCGTGAACGCGGCATCGGCGGCCGCCGTCCTTATGATCAGGGCGAAGACCATGTCGCTATGGAAGGACGGCCAGAGGCTGGTCCTCACGATATTCCTCGCTTCCGCGGCCCTGTGGGCCCAAATCGACTTCGTCGCCACCGCCATCGACCCGTCCTCCCCCGAGGGGTGCCAAGCCGCCGTCGCCGTGGCCTCGGTCTTCGACCAGTTCGCGAGGGTCGCGCTGCTGCAGTACTTTCTGTGGGCGTCCGCCGGCAGCGCCACCTCAGCGGTGCAGCGTTTCGTGCCGCAGGGGTTGCTGGTTGCTAGGCTTGCGCTGGGCGGTGTCTTTGTCGGGATGCAGAGACCGCAGTTCAACCCGGTCTGCGTTCCAAGGACGGACATACTTGCTGTTGCGCTCACTACTATTATCACGGATGCTGTCTTGTTTCTGACATGCATTGTCAGGGTCTTCTCTTCTGGCGGACTTCGCGACGCAAAGGAAGGCACCGACGGTTATGAGAAACTTAAGGGCGTCAAGCTCACCCTGGCAGGTTTTGGGCTGTGGATGGGTGTAAGTCGCCGGCCCAATGTGTATTTCCCAACGAGTACCCGGAAAATTGACCGCATACAGGCGAGTATCCCTATGCACCTAGGGATCACCTCGCTAGACGTGATCCTAAGGACTGCCCTGCCTGCCGCCGCTCTGACGGTCCTCGTAGGTAAGTCTGCTCTTGAACCCCCTCCATATCCACTCGGCTATGTTACCATCGATCCTGTTTGATGACATCCCAGCTGACTCATTCTAGCCATCATTGCCGCCTTTTACACTACTCTCCCTCTCAATGACTCCCGCCCAATACCTTCCCACCCCGAGGCTCCCTTGCCACGAAACCTAGGTACGACGCGAGACCTCCAAGGTCGTGAACTACACAGCCGGGACGTGTCCAGCTCCGACTCCGACTACCCCCCGAGCCGGTACGAGGACCTGAAGCGAGACGACCTCGTCTCAATAACAGCCTTCCCGAAGCCGCCGACCCGAGAGGGTGCAGCAGAAATCCCCAATGACGGTACCCTACCGGGCATTAACCAGGGAGATTCTCCCCCGGGGGCCACTGGATTTAGTGGGTTGCCTGTCCAGGGTCAGCTGTTCCCGCCGATGCGAGCTGAGACTACACCTGTCGGAAAAGAGCTCCAACCGTCTCGGGCTGATTCCGTTCGGCCCAAGAGGGGATTGTTCGGCAAGGGGGCCGCCGCTGCCGCCGGAGCTACCACACCTGCAAAGCTTGCTATCTCGGGACCCATTTTGCAGGGCGCGACAGGCGACCAGAACCCCTTCGATAAAATCGCCACCGTCGACCTGGCTACCGCCGCTAAGAATGAGAGGGAACGGCGCGAGCAGGCTGATGGGCCGCGACAGTCCACCACTTTGATCGCGACGCGCCCAGCTCCACAACCCCCGGCTATTACGCCGGAAGAAGCGATGAGACGAACCCAGAGTGTGAAGAGGAAGCAGGTCGCCTCTACTGCAATGTCAACAGCAGCTCCGTCTGAGGCTGGCGTAGAGACCGGATCTGCGGACAGTCAGACCCTCGTAGAGCCCGTCGCTACCACAACCTCTGCCCAACTATCTCCCGGCGTAGAGGAGCTCCGAAGGCGTTCACCGAGGCTCGAGCCCCAGAGCGCTCCAGAGGTGCAGGAACCGAGGGAGTTGGAGAACCCCCGTGCGGCCCCCGTGCCAGAGCAGAAGCAGGGCCCCCCCAGGAGGCCTCCTCGACCAGAGAGCCTCGATATCGACGTCCAACCACAGGTGATCAAGCCTGCTCCCCAGAAGTTTGCGGCCTCCGGGTTACCCAAGCCTCGACAGAGAAATATGAGCCCTCCTAATCCTGGCTCTCCAGCAACAATCGTTGCAAGTGGAGTTCCAAGAGCTCCGTCTCCCCCTCAGTTGGCATTGCCACCGAAGATTCCGACACCTCCGCCGATGCCGTTCCAATCGCCTTCACCACTCGAGGAAACCCCGCCATCCCGGGTTTACTCGCCTGCACAGGTGCCCCCGCTTCGTCAGGTGCCTTCTCCACCCCAGGCCGTACGCGCGAGCCCTCCGCTCGTCTCTGCACCTACAAAACCGCCAATGCCCCCGGCCCCGCCGGAGGAGCCTAAACAGGAACTCGACCCGCGGATGTCGGTCCTGCCGAGGAACAACTCTGTAAAGACTAATATCCGGCCCTCGAGGCGGCGGCCTCCGTCTGTTGAAGATGTACCCCCTTCTCCAGAAAAGCCCGCAGTCCAGCGACGAGCAGCGGCGGGTCTTCCCGGAAACCCCAGGGCTATGGCGATGCGGCAGATAGAAAACGAGGCCAAGCAGCAGAGAAAGCAGACCGTCATGTTTGTCAACAACATTGAGTATAGTAACCCGGTTGCTGTGAAGAACATTCTCGATGGAGCAGCGAAGAAGGCGGCGGAGAACGCCAAGTCTCAGTCGGTAGAGAGAACGGTCTCGGTATTGAACAGGCCTAGGCCTATACCCAGGCATAAGACAGACGAGGACGAGAATATGACCAGCCAGGAGTACACGCAGTCCCCGAGCCCAAGGGGACACCAGAGGAAGCTGTCTAACGGATCGGCATCGAGCAAGAAGTCGATTCTCAAGGCGCAACCTGGCAGCCCTACTCAGCTGCCACCTCTGCCCCCCCTGCCGAAGCATCCCGGAAACCATATTCGGCCGCATCCGAATGACACCAAGAGCATGACATTTGACGAGAAGATGGATATGTTCTTCCCTGTTCCCCCCAACGGCTCCAGCACCAACGGCAATTCTAGATCGCACTTCTCTCCCGTCCCTGCCGTGCCTTCTGTCCCGCCCTCGTTCGCGGGCACGGACGATGAGACCGTGCGAGATCACCGCACTACAAAGACTTCGATTCAGACGCAGAGTGTCGTCGAGATTGCCGACATGAACCGGCGGCCGCCTATGAATATGCGTAACACTGCGAAGTTCAGCAGCGATACTGAGACGACGGCTGCTGTGAGCCAGGGCTGGCTCCCACCTGTCCCCAGCACTCAAGCTCTTGCGTATCCCTCTTATGAGGGTGCGAAGAGGCAGTCATCCCCTGTCCTTCCCTATCCCGTGGACGGAATGCCAATCTTGTCAGCGGACGACGAACTTCCCGGCCAAGCCGCGAAGAAGGAGCCCGACGCCTCGAAATCCAACAGCAAGGAGTTCATGACCATTATGCTTGACCCTTCTGAGGCGCACCGGCGAGAGGTGGCCGATCGAGAATCCTGGATGGCAGAGGGCGAACTGGCCTTGGGAGAGACGAAGGATGTCTCTAACGTAACTAAGCGTGACAGCCAATTCCACCAGCGGATCGGCGAGGAATGCCCAACGTTCTCTAACCGCAAGGAGAAGACGCGGTCAAGGAAGATGCCGCCTCCGACTCCTCTTCTACTCCACGGTGCTGCCAAGAAGAACGCCGTCATCATCCGCGCAGCCGAGCCGTCTCCGCTCGAGTCTCCCACGGATGCATACCGAGAGATCCAGGCCAAGTTGAACAAGCTCGATCAGCCTAATCGGGAGTCTACGGGGAGCGAGGCTCGGAAGCAGGACCTGCTGGCCAATCTAGAGGAGGAGATGGGTTTGCAGGAGAATCACTGGCGCGAGATGCACGACGGCCTCCGGGATTCGCTCTCTACTATCCGGACATCTCCCACACGCAACTCGGTCTATGAAGCTGCGTCGAGAATGTCACGTCAGGGGCAGAACAAGAGGGGCAGCTCCCTCAAGCCGAGTGCTGTGGGTCAGGTTCAGCTTCGGAGTCCTACTCCTCCGGACACGGATGAGTCGGACTATGACGATGGAATCGCTGCACGTATCGTTCCCAGTCAGAAACCGAAGGTCACCCCACCGAGGAAAGCTACCCTATGGCAGCCAAGCATCATGGCTCCGGCATCGACATCTGAGAACCTTCTCTGGACACCCCCTCAGAAGCCTATTCCCCAGGCCGCAGGCACCCTGAGCCCATCCTCCCTCAACATGACGACTATGCTGAGAAAAGCCCGGAGGGCTGCAAGCCAGCCACTGGACAAGCTCCAGAGCACCTCTCTCTGGCAAAAGTCGAGGAAGCCCACAGCGCCCTCCGGCCATCTTTGGGGGAATACTGCTCCCATCTCCAAACAGAATAGCCTGAGGCCGGTTACACAGCGTCCATCACGCAAGAGCCGCCGAATGACGCTTCTACCTGACATTCTTGAGAGCCCGCAGCCTCTCCCCGACAAGCGCGGCACCCTTGGCATCTTCCAGTTCCCCTGGGGCGAGAGGTCCGACACGGCCTCCGTCGCCTTGCGGCCCAACACCATGCTCCGCGCCATGCCCGGCACTATGACCTCCGGCGGCCCCGCTGTCAGCGCTGCACTAGAGGCGCGCTCGAGGCAGGTGGAGACGGAGGAGTACTCGTCCTCGTTCTTCGATGATTATGATGATGAGGAGCTGCAGGAGTCGGATGAGGAGGTAGATGATGAGGACTTTGATGAGACGACGTTGTGGGAGATTGCGAGTCTGCTCAAGACAAATGGGCTCCCTTCTAAGATGTCACTCTTGCCCGCGGCAGAGGAACACAGGGAGCGCGAGGCGCCGTCGGTGATTGATGAGTATATGGGTGAGGAGGATGAGCGGAGGGACTCGATCATCGTGGCGCTGGATACCAGCGTGGTCCCTACGCAGAAGGCTTCATTGTGGAGCAAGCCCATGAAACGGAGGCGGCCCGCCCTCGGGCTGCCGCAGCCACCTGTGTGGGAGTGGATGCGGTATATCACGCTCGAGAAGGCGCCGCCTCGCGGCGTGTCTAGACGGGAGGACCCGGCTCCTGTTGAGTCAAGCTCCCTATGGGCGCATCGCCAGCCGGAGAGGCGGTATCCCTCCTTGCTGTGGGGTCCCGTGATGCCGAAGTGGGAATCCGCGTGGAACACCCCCATTCCAACACCGTCTGTCCAGCCTGAACATGCCAAGCAGATTGGAAAACGGGAGAGCAGGCGCCTTATGGCCTCTCGCGAGGATTGGTCCGCAGCCCTCCAGGAGGCGATCGCAGCCAGCTATCCTAAGATGCTCAGGCCTTCCGCCACAGACGAAGAGTGGGACGCCGCCCTCGACGAGGCACTTAAACTCAGTAAGCGCGGTGCTCTAGTTCACCATACCGGCCTTTGGTCCAAACCCGTGCAGGCCAAATCCACACCCGGCACCCTATGGCAGGCTGGCGGCCCACGGCACGCGCCCGCTTTGGTGGCTCCTGAGCGGACGGCGACCCACACGCGGCGGGTGATGCCTGAGACTGAGCGGCCGCTGCCGGTGTTCCTAGGGCAGAACATGTGGCGGATCCAGGACGTGCAGAAGGTGGAGGGGAAGAACTGGCTGGATGTTGCGGTGAAGCAGAAGTTTAGGGGAATTCAGTTTAGGTATTAGGAGTTTGTGTGTGTGTGCGTGTGTGTGCTGGGTTGGAATGTGGGTGTGATGCTCTACTGTCTTTGAAGCGAAAGGGGTGGGAAGGGGTTTGCTTGATTATACAGTGGAGGACTTATTTGGGCTCAATTCACTCTTTCTGTTCGTTTCCGGTGTATTCATCGTATAGCCAATATTTCACTCGAATACTGTATTTGTAAGATGTGTGGTAGGGAGATGACACTGCGATGGTATACACGAGTGGAAGAGCGCTTCAAGTCCCAAGTAGGTGTGATTGTAGAGAGTAACTTCAACTTGTCTGTCGGATGTTAGCCACTGAACGCAGGCTGGCTTCGGGGCAATTCTTTTTCACCTCGTGTTCACCATATGGCTCCGGCCCAAGGCCGATAGGATCCACCGTTCGGATCCTTCCGGCAAGCGGTTTTGGTCAGTTGTTGGCACGATCCTGCTAAACTGTGGGTCTCACAGCTCTGACTCTGCAGCTCCGTCCCTAACCGCTCCGGCCCACGGAGCAAAGCATGGCACCCCGCTCGGGTCCTCACAAGATGTACTGTCGTTGAGACCTTTGCCTGCTCCCTGGTTTTACATATATAGAGGATAAAGTTCAAATGTTTACATCCTGTTTGTTTCATTGCTAAACTATATATTGCTAGATAGCTAGATAACCATACCTAGCAGATCTTGAAGAAAAAACTGTGTTGAAATTGTTGTGCAGGAAGAATGGAGGCTCGAGGCAAATGCTCTAGCTTGTATGTATTGCCGGGCAAGGCGGAGGTCAACGATACCTCCGGCACGCTAAGAGCCCCCACGTTAGTTCAACTTAACCCCCACCCCGAAGCGTCGTGAACCTATATATAAGCCTTTACTCCCACCGAGACTAAAAAAGCTGTTAGAAGTTGTAGGACCGGAATCTACAAAATATTTTTATATCGTACCGGAGTGCTCTACGTCCTACATCATGGCGCCCAAGGTACTGTGGATCGGCCTCGGGAACATGGGGAGGGTAGGCAACGGCTCCTTAACTTATAAACCCTCTTACACCCAAGCTGACATATAACTTTGGAAAAAGGGTATGGTCAACAACCTCGTCCAGAAGGCCCCCTTTGCCAAACCCCTGATTCTTTACAACCGCACCCGCACCCGGTCGGAGGCCTTCCAGTCTACTGTCCCGGACCCCACCCACGTCACCATCGCCGAGTCCCTGGAAGCCGCTGTCTCCGCCGCTGATATCGTCTTCACCTGTCTCGCCGACGACGCCGCTGTGAGCTCCACGGTGGACGCGGCGCTGGCCGTTGGCGTGTCGGGCAAGATCTTTGTCGACTGCTCGACCATCCACCCGGAAACCACGACGGATCTCGGCAGGCGCGTAACCGCCGCGGGGGCGGACTTCGTAGCCGCACCGGTGTTTGGGGCACCGGCCATGGCAGACGCTGGGCAGCTCATTGCCGTCCTTGCGGGGGCCCGGAGTGTGGTGGACAAGGTGCGCCCCTACTTCAAGGGCGCGACGTCCGGCCAGGAGATCGACCTCTCGGACGAGTCCCTCCCGGCCGAGGCCTCGTGGACCCGCGCCTCGCAGCTCAAGATCCTGGGTAACACCTTCATCCTCAACATGGTCGAACAGCTCGCCCAAACCCTCACCGCCGCTGAGAAGTCCGGCCTCGGCACCGCCCCTCTCCTCTCCTTCGTTGAAGCCATATTCCCGGGGGCCTACACCGGCGTCGCGCACCAGATGCTTAGCGGGGACTACCACAAGAGGGAGGAGCCGCTGTTTGCGGTGGACCTCGCGAGGAAGGACCTCAGGCATGCAAGGGCGCTGACAGAGGGGGCCGGGGTGAAGCTGGCGTTTGCGGAGGCGGCGGACAGGCAGCTTGCAAGGGTGAAGGAGAAGCAGGCGGAGAGGGGCGATATGGTGGGCATTTATGGCGCAGTGAGGGAGGAGGCTGGGCTTGAGTTTGAGAACAGCTGAGGTGGGTGTGTGATTAGTGAATAACACATATCTAATTTCTGAGGCAGAGATTCCGTTCTATGTTGGCGGGAAGCGGCAAGGACCGCATGCGTAGATTGGGTCCAACGTCTCCAACTCCGCTCCACTTACATCAACTCCAACTCCAACTCCAACAGCTCCAACACCACGTCACATCCGAAAACGGTTTCGTGGCGCACGCTGCAATCGTAAGCGTCGTGGATATCCCCCCTACGCCCGAGGCTTTCTTTGCTCCTACGGGTGTCCTAGCAGCCCGTTACACGCCAAACGGTGCTCGCCCTGGTCTTGGGAAACCTGTCCTGTCATCACAAATGGAACTAAACTCTAGCAAGCGGGCCTGGAACCTTACACTGGCGAAGAAACCCCAAGAGACAGAGGCTTTGGGGGACTTCAAGACGCCGTAGGAGATGGGGTTGGCTTGGGGATCGAGAATCGTCGAACCTGCGCTCTGTAAAACTCAGGGTTGCTCATGCGGTCTCTGCTCCCAATATTCGACAGCCTGAGATCACGAATGTATGGGACGCTGCACCATAAAGGTTATGGCAGACAGCAGCGCTGGGGTATTACCGACACCCTCGGTGGTGGGCACCTGTACTATGGGTCCCATGTGCCGAAGCCTCCCCAAGCGGTCCGCAGCGCGAATTTCGAGAAGCTGGATGGGAGATGCTCTCATGCGCGAAGCCTACTACAATGACGCGGCCGCCATCGTCCATGATGAAATTCGTAAAACATATGTCGGGATAAGAAGAGACCAAGGGCTCGTGTGAACACCCCTGCATCCGGTGGTTGCCTTTTGTTTTATTGTAGAAACTATACGTCGGTGAGGAGGGTTGGTTCTATTAAGATGACATGACAGACTAGGCCAACATCCTTACCGGGTTGAGGTGCTTTCTATTAGCTGTTCGACATTCTCGTAGTGGTGTGGGGCCTCCTGGTTCGATATAAGGATGCTTCGACATCTCCCGCATCTACAGCAGCTGGTCAGGGTCATGGGGTGAGCAGAAGGAGGTGCAGTTCGGGGAGAGCCAAGGCGACATCGGAATAAGTTTCATCCACCAGAGCGGGATCGTCGGTGTTCTTTATCCACTCGTCCACTCATCCGCCGGCTTGCCCTGGTGTATATTCCATAACGATGTACGGTTTATGCATGTCCCGTCCAACCCCCGTCTATTCGAAGAGCGTAGAATATACCGGCCGCCCGGGCCGGTGACTGGAGGCGCTGCAACTCCTCGTGCGCCATGACCTGCGCTGGCACCTCGCTTATATGGTTTTAGAGCCTTACTTGATCCAGAATACGGGTGCTTCCGGCGCGTAGGCCAGGGTTATGGTGCGGCCACTCCAATCTTCAGCAGTACATAGCTCAACCAGCTTACTGGCACAGGAAACTTGGATGCTTTCCGGGGCGGGGAGCCTGGAATAACACTCTGACAACAAGGAGCGAGGGCGGACATAGCAGACACTCCTTTTAGGCGCATCACAATGTATAGGAAAACATAGGGCCGTATAAGTTGATAACAGCTTTGACTTCGGTGTGTTTAGCGTGGAGTTCTGTGATTAGGCTTGACGAACCAGGGGCTGGATGTGGATCGGGGTGAGGGGCCATCGCATTGGACAAGGACAGCGAGTTGGGTGCTGTGGCTCGATGACTCAGCAGAACACTCAGACATGCAAGCTTCCCATCAGCCACTGGCAACTTCCGACCATCCTCAGAGCTCCCATCCCATCCCCGACTCCCCGCGAAAGCATCCCAACTATAACAAGAACCATGGGCCTGTAAGAGCTGCCGAATACCACTCTTGTATTTCAAGAAAGACGACCAAGCTGACAAAATCCGCAGCCTCGTCGTCTTCTTTGTGCTCGCCGTCGTGGCCGCCGCGTCGGTGGGCACCTACGTCGCAGTGCCGCGCTTCTTCCCCAAGGAGACCCAGTTGTTCGTCGCCCCTCTCATCTCGATGTCGCTCTCCGGAGAGACCTGATACCATTCTGGCCCTTTGTCTCCGGCCATGTTCACTTGCTGACCCGATGACGTACGACAGGATCTGGCGCTCCTCGGTGATAATGGCCCTCGCGTGCTGCTACCTCATGTGGGCCGTCACATACCTCGCGCAGCTACACCCGCTCATCTACCCGACGCGGTCCGACCTCCGAGCGTGAGCCAGGTTGATTCCCACCGCGGTACCGATATCCACCGAACCGACCATTTCCTGTATTAGCCAACAAAGCCGGGAAGAGGTCGTTCATACTAGCAGGGGGTTATGCGCGGGCAGAACCATGGTTTTGTACTACCTAGAGGGGAAGTGATGGATGCTACTTTTTGAACAACATGGCTGGGCAGGGCGTTACGGTTGTTTTCTGGGATATGGAACTTGCTTCTACGCCTTGTGAGCTGCTATACCATCAATAAATAGGAAGGAATGTTTACGCGGCATTCCCACATCGCACATTTATGGAACCAGGGAGGAAGTAGACGAGTTCGTAACGGGCTCTTGGTCATCTAGTTTCTATGAACATAGTAGTATTGACATCGCGACTATCCCTACCCCCCATCTACTGCTCAGGGTAACCCCCCAAACCCCCACATGCCACCCATCCCCAGGCCATCATCTACCGCATCGATCCCCACCGCCGTGAACACAGCCCTGCCAACCGCCCACCTCGCCAGCGCCCCAACCCCTGTCAGGAACGCCGCGACCCCGTACGAGCAGTCCAGCAATATCTTCAGCGCCTCGACATTGTTTGCCACGACCGCCCAGCCTAGCGAGCGCGCCGCGGCGGGCACGTCGTACTCCCATATCACCATCAGTATCGGGAAGAGCTTGGTTGAGGAGGAGACGAGGAGGGCGGTGGAGACGGAGTTGGGCCGCGGGTAGGGGGCTAGGAGGCCGAGGGCACGGAGCGGAGAGAGGCGCGAGGAGGTGAGGAGGCGGATGCTGAGGTGGAAGGCGAGGGTCGAGAGGGAGCAGTGGATGACTGAGGGCGGTTAGTTACGCGCGGCGGGGCTAGAGGGTCTGGAGCGCTTACGGAAGAAGAGATATTGTAGAATTATGGGCTGCTGCGCAAGCTGGTTGAGGACGGGGCTCGAAGAGGGGAGGACCTGCTTTTCTATGCGAGCCCAGGTGAGGTAAACGTCGAAGAGGAGGAGTAGGACGCCAAGTCGGATGATGGAGGGCTGGACCTCGTTAGCTCACGGCGCTCTCAATTTGAGCCCAGGCATACTCACGTCGAACTGGTCGTGTTCGCGCATCAGCGTGTTATGCAGCAAATGGCGGTACACCTATCCCCGTTAGCACTACCTTCCCTCCTCCTTTGCTCCCGGCTCCCACGATTCCTCTCCTCTTCCCTCTTGGGACGAAGACAGAGATGGGGAAAACCCACCTGCGGCTTAATGAGCACTAGGTCTATGAACATGACCACAAAGTCGTGCTCGACGTACTTGTCACAGAAGTTGCCGCAGCTCCGGCACACCGTGAGGCGGATGTTGTGGCCCTTGGCCCCCGCCGCGCCCGAATACTCTGTCCATAGCGTCTTGACGGGGTGCCGGCATTCGATGCAAATGGGCATGGTGGTTTCGGCTCCGCGCGCGCGGCGCGGCCGGGGAATGCAGCGGGGGTCTTGCTCGGTTTAACGGACGGGAGTGTCGGTTTTAGGGGGCTGTCGTCATTTTTGAAGTGTTGGCTCGTCGGGAGACACGGCGAGTTTATCTTAATCGGGTCCGAATCGTGTGCTAAATGCGGGTAAAAGTGGCCTGTGCTTCCGAACCTGCAGATGCTGACGTCTGTCCTATACCCCGGACTCGGGCATCTGTAACATCGAGATCTGCAACTAGGACCCAAGCTGTAACCAGAACACAACGACAGGAACAACTTGCGCGTGCAGGCACCCTTGTACGTGATCCAATAGAAATATAAATCAGTGCTACCATCTATGGTGTTCCCTGAAAAGAAAAAAAACGCCGTTGCCCCCATGAATACAAAGAGAAAATTCCCGACCCAAGTCGAGTATATGTTCGCCCGCCCGGCGAAGTGCTATGGACAAAATGGTTCCTCCTCGGCCCAGTGTATACGCGTATAGGCTCAGTCGTCCTTATTCTTTGCCCTTCTCGATGCACTAGTCTCCGCCCTCCCACTGGAGCTCTCGCCAGTTGTTACACCGAGCAGGCTTCCGAAACTCAAGCCGGGCCCGATCCCCATGGCAGACCCTCCACCGTCTTCACTTTGGGTATCAGTAAGCTCGATCAGATCCCCGCCTTCCTCGCTCCCCCACTGCCCGCGCGTCGGCGTCCCGGGCCGCTTCGCAAGCGCCCCACGCAGCCATGTCTCCACCGCCGCGGCCGCGCGATCCAGCCCGGTCCCCTGCCGCGAGAGGTCGCTCGCTTCTTCGGACGGGGCCTCCGCGATGGGCCCGCCTTCTGGCGTGAAGCCGATCTGTGCAGTCTCGGCGCCGATGACAGACATGGAGGGGAGAGAGTCGAGAATTAACGCGGGGAAGTGCTTCTTCGCCCAAGAGTTTAGCGGGTCTTTCTCCGGTCCCGGTGCCCGGACATTCCGGTTCATCGAGCCAATGCCGCCCGGTTGCCGCATCCACGATGGCCTCGCGTCCGCGCCTGCGCTACCCATCCGGCTGCGAGTTGACACCGGAGTGGAAATTCCGCCCGAACCAACGGCAGGGTTCGGTCGATTGCTGAGTAGACTCTGTCTTCGAGACGACGGACCGCCCCTTTCATCTGTGCCGTCCCCTGAAACCTGGGTCGTACTCTGGACGTCAAGGCTCGGTCGTGGAGTCGATGGGGGGGACGTAGTCGATAAGAGACTCTTTTGCCTCCTCGGGCGAAAGTAGCCAAACGCCTTCTTCGATACCCGGCCGATCTCCACCGGTTCCTTGAACGTATCAATGGACACCCACCGCACGTGTGTCCAAGGTTTGTCTGGATCATCCCGCTTCGCCTCCTCAGGGACCGCTGACCCGTTCGTGCGTGACGGGCCAAAGATATCCTCGGCGTATTGTTGTGATGTATTTTCTGTGCCCCTCCATCCATACGTCTCCTCCTCCGCTTCGGGGGTCGCCTTTGGCAGGTAATCGGTCTTGGCAGCATCTGTTGGCGCGTCGCATGGTCGGCCCTTGACCTCGCATGCATCCACCGGGAGGGCCACCCACTTCCGCATTGATATACTGTTCTGGGACCATAATCCGTTCACCCTCCTGAACTGATCGTCCCTGCACCCGTACTTTAATATGATTCCAGCATACGTATCGGTAGGCTGCAGGTGATGGATGTAGGCGTATATCTCCTCGCTCTCTGCCGCAGTCGCATCGCCAGACTGCCTAGACATATCATCCGACGTTCTCAGCTTGTACTTCCCCGTAACATCGAGCCCGCCGTTGACTCCTTCATGACTCTCGAGAACACTGGCCATCCTCGCCGCTTGCAAAGCCGCCTCTCTCTCCGCTATGACACCCGCCCCCACATCTTGTATGGTTGGTCTCGAGTCCGCCGCCCACGGTCTTGACCGGCTCCCATTCCGACTACCCGCGCGGCTCTGCTGTCTTCGGGGTGTCGGGCTAGAGCTGGTTCCGCCAGATAACCAACCCGCCGCGAGGTCTTGCACGGAATTCCAACTGGCGGTCCATGACCCGTCTAGCAACCCCGATCCGAAGCCGCCGGCCGCAGGGCTCTTACCCCGCCTGCTCGAACTCCTCGACGCCGTTTCGGGAGGGCTGACATCGAGCCTGTCTCTTGGAACGGGACTCGCGCCACGGCGGGGGGTGGACGACTCGGAGGCGAGGCGGGCGGTGCCCCGGATCGACGAGGGTTCCCTCGGGGGAGACTCCCCCTCGACGCTTATCAGCCGGCGGTTGCGGGGTCGGATGGAGGATGCTTCGGCGTCGTTGGTGGAGAGGTGGTATGTTGACGACATTGGGCGCCTTCAAGAGAGAGACAGCAGGGGTCGCGCGTCGCCTCAAAGGGATGCACGGGATAAAAGGGGAATGGGCCGGCGACAGCGGCTCAAACACCTTTCCCCCGATGCAGTATTGGAGTTTGGCAGGTGGCCGCTGGGGAGATGACGAAGGAGGCAACCATCAGGAAGCGGAGGCGGATGGTAACGGCGCAGACATTGGCGGTCAGGTGGGTGCAGGTAGGGGAGATTGGGCGTCCGTGACGTCGATGCCGATTGTGTAAGTCCTGGTGGTGAGAAGGGATGCAGTTGGTGGCAAAGTAGTTGCTCGTGGGCTCAGGTGGACGAGGTGTTAAATCAGTGGTCGCGTTCCAGACAGGGGTCGCTCGCGGAGGGCTACGTAACGGCTCCTTCGGCGGAGCCGCCAATTCGACCTGTTTCGGAGGATTTAATACAGAGGGGTTCGAATTGGTTCTCGCGCCACCACGACACAAGGAAACTAAGTTAGGAGTGGAGAAAATAAATAAGGATTCAAGACCTGCAAAAAGATAGCACAATACAGGACAGAGCGCGGGAAAGGATCAAGTTTTACCCTTTTTCGAAGCTGACGAGGCCCTGGGGATGAAGCCACATGGTGTTCTGGGGCAGCCTGTGACGCTAACCTCCACCGCTTTGACATCCAATAGTGAGCCAGCATAGATTCCCCAGCGCTTGGCCCCCAAGCCGTTGACCAAGGTGCTATTCTTGGATGCGGCCGCCAACCAATCCGTCCGCACCTGTCATGAGATAAGCCGGCCGTTTAGCATGTCAAGGAAGATACCCGAAGAGTCCGCCCGTTCTCAATTGTATCGAAGATATATCTGAGTTTGTGTGGTTTTCATTCGGGACAGCGGGAGATCCGAGACTCATCAACCACCTCGTTCATTGACCTTGCATCAGTGCGATTGTACGCCCTGGGGGGCTGCCAGGCGCAGATGGCATCGTATCCCAGCTATCTTCAGACTTTCGTCTCCCATTCATACCAGTCAACACCGAGCTAAGAGCGCCCTTCCTGTCCACTGTATTTCTCATTACTGTATCCAAACAAGTTCGCCCATGATCCGTTCATTTCCTCTTGATACCTAATCGCCACGCCAAAGACCACAAAGGGTTTTGGAATTAACCATCCCTCATCCGTTTCCCTACACCTGCCCTCATTTTCTCCGATCCGTCTTTGGTCAAAGACCATCCTCATTAGCCTCATCCGCCAGTTTGGGGAACGAAGCGTGAATTAGTCGTGACGAATTGCCGGAAACATGAGTACAGCTTCTGCGCTCATGACATGGGCATGTCTATGTTCATATTGTTCGGATCGGAATTCAGCCCGAAGAATTGGAACCTGGTGCAGTGGGAAAGAATTGTCAGTTACGTGGCTGCGCCCGCATAGTAGACACAGTCATGACTTACCAGTCTTCGACATTCAGTGCCGTCGGTATCGGCTGTCCGGCGCCCGATCCAGTACTCCAGCTGTCGCTCGGGCTCTGGCCCTCTTGCATTGCCGTGTCGAAGCTGGTCTGCCATAGGCTGCCCATAGGTACTCCGTATCCTGCCATTACCGGGTGGAAGAGGTTATTTTTCTGTCGAGGTGGGCTGTTGTCGAATGTGACCTTACCGGCGTCCTGTTGATGTGGTTGCTGCTGCTGCTGCTGCTGCTGCTGCTGCTGTTGGAAGTGTTCGTTGCCTTCTCCTATCGGTCCGGGGACTCCTGTGGGCATGGCCGTGCCTGTGGGCATCTGCGTCACCAGGTTCGGATCCACATTCTGTTGCCCTGGAGAAGGCTGGGGAAACGGATCAACGCTGCTTTCGGGAAACAGTTGGTCGGGCTGGAAATTCTCCCACATGGCCTGCGATAGGTTCGGTGAGTTTCTAGTAACCAGATACAGATCCGGTGGGGTTCCTGGCATGGAGAACGACGGGTTAAAAGGCGTAGTAGGCCTCGTATGTGGGCGCGAGGTTCCTCCCATGAAGGTGTCAGTATTCTGGCGAGGAGCTTCAGTCGCCGATGTTGGGGGTGGCATGGTGCTGGGTTCGGCCTTTAGATTCGGCGACTGCGGTCCCGACCGCTCGACCGACTCCTGAGGCGTGGGTGTTGTGCTGACATGGTAGCCCATTGTCATTTCTGTAAACTTGCGTTTCGTCGCATCGATCGCGCGATTTTGTTCGAGCTGAGAGAGGCTCTGCTGTGCCCTCTGGTGCCTTTTGCCGCTCGCCTTTTGGAGCTTCTCCTCCATCCCCTTGTTGCCGAGGATAGATTCAAAGAGCGTGTGTACCATCTTCCCCACGAGCCATACATGGGATATTTCCTTCAACGCATTCATACATGTCCGTAGCCGGTCGTGGGTAACCTGTTGGATGGTCGGCACCGGCGACCTCAGCTGATATACATGCATGATGAGCGCAGAAAACAGACTGTACACGATGAACGCCGGGCAGTAACGGAGTTCACTGCGGGCCACGAGGTTCTCCATGATCGACGTGATCATAGCGGCAGCCTGGAACGCGATGTTCCGAGACGGATACGGAGAGTCGACAGCGTCCCTTGTCGAGCCGCTGGGTGGCATATGGGCTCGGTGAAGGAGGCAGAGAGTCGTATAGTAATTCGCATGGAGTAGGGCTGACCAGAAGTGATGTCGCGGCATTTCCCAATACACGATCTTGGGACAGCCCTGGAGCCAATCGGCCAGGGCCATGTCACTGTGGGTCAGATCAATCGCCGTCTTTGGCCTGCCCTTTGACGCCACTGAGTACTGCTGCGAAAGTACTAGGCCCATGATCTCGCAGAGCTTAACGTATTGGAGGAAGAACTGAACATGGACGGGGTCTGGCGGGTATTCGCTTGGCTTGTCCGGCTCGTCTTCTATGAAATCGTCTTCGGTGACCATGTCGACATCAGAATCGTCCAGGTTGATATGGACCGGCCTACCCAGGGCGACAGCAGTCGATCTATCCCGCGTAAAAAGGGTCCACCAAATCCTCTTCCAGAGTCTCTTATCGGATGTACTCAACTGAGAATGGTCGACGCTCCGGTGCATGCCAGAGCCTTGAGCAACTATGGTGGCGACCCTACTCCAGTAGAAAACGTTTTTCGTCACGTCTTCGGGGCCTTCCCAGTACCAACCCATGAGCAACAGCGATTGGACGATGGTAACTCTATCGTCTTCGTAGCCTGCATCATATAGCGCTTTTGCTCTCTTGTAGAAGGTTAGCGCAGCGGGGGTCGTGGAACCATTGGCGTCCATTAGCTGTGGGTTGTTGCAAACGCGGGACCCGGCTAAGAGAATGGCTTGTATGAGGAGGAAAGACGGCGGGTTCTTAGGGTCACGGTATTGTCTCATAAACCGAGTTCGGTTGACGACGGGGACGATGGGATGTACCCATGTGAAGTATGATTCGATCAACTCATCACATAAGGCCCGTGGAGGAAGCAAGAACGCTCCTCGCTGGTGCAGGATTTCGATTTCGACGTTGTCAAGCTCGGTAATTCGCGCTCTTGAACCCCTGACGTTTTCCGGAAGCGGGTAGTGCACAACATCCTCGGAGCCTTGACGGTCGTGGACGAGCAGAGTGAGATTCGATGATTCGCCGAGATAGGCCACCCTTCCTGCATCCGTGATAGGAGCCCTAGTAAACTTGGGCTTCATTACCAGATTCACATAGGTTCCGTTGTCGACTTGTTCCTTTCGAGCCTGCGCTTCGGTCATGAGGGTCGACGGTGTTCCTTCGGGAGTGTGGTTTACGGTCGGAGGAATAGTCGCCTTCTGCGAAGTTGATGCTGTCCTGCCAACAGGGCGTGAGGGGAGCGTTGCTTCTTGACCAGGCCCGCCGCGGTCGCTGCGTTTCAAACAGTCAGAATTAGCCATTGTTTCATGAACACCATAGGCGTAGAGGGAGGTTAAGGATGATCAGAAACCCCGGCGCTTTGCCCAAGACGAACCTATCTGTGTCCTTCGCCGTGCTCGCGGCCTGTCCCTTCTTTCGCTTCGGTACAGGAATGCGGCATTCGATCTGAAAGGCGACGCAATTCGTGCAGGGAACCCCGAGGCTCGCTGCGTCGCACCGGACCTGTTTGGTGGTGTAAGCTGAGAGCGCGGATTAAGACGTTAGGCAAGGACAGTATCGGACCTTTCTCGCATGACATGTCTAGCAGAACGCCAAGTTAGCACGATATATCCTCACATCTGGTGACGCGTTGGGGATGCTGTAATGCTTTGTCGGCCCCCGCGTGGTCCGTACTACTAGAAACCTAGCCCGCGAAACGAGGGGACGAGGTCAGGCGACCATGACGCGCCCCCATGAAATTAGAACATACCTCACAGGCCCTCGACGCTCGCTGTCTGTTAGTAGAAAACAACGTTAGTTACGTCATGCCTCATTCTCAAGAGGTGCATCCTACAAACCTTCGAAAGCTTGGCTGCCCTGTGGAGGTGGTCGGTTGTCCAGTATTACCTGTCGGACCAGAGCTGGCAGATTCGGCGGAATGCTCGCCAGCGGGCCCAGGCGGCGAGCTCGGGGACCCCTTGCCGGACGTGTTCGTGTCGGTCGACATGTCCTCCATCGAAGTCGTGATGATGCAAGATGGAGCCGCGCGTGGGCAGGGTTTAGGTTGTCCCCAGTGGTGACGGTGTAAGAGCAGCTCGGCAACCCCGGGTTGATGGGTTCCCGTAGCTTGGATTGCACGAAGGCTACTATCGCAACGATGCAGTCGTGCTGGGAGCGCTTGAAAACGGGGAAATAAAGTTCGATGACGAGATTGAAGTCGGAGTCGGATTCAGATTTCGGCGCCGCAGTTCCTGGAAGCTTGTGGGTTCGGCTTTGAGGGACGGTGGGGAGGAGGGGGGTGGATTGGGGGGGCGAGTGACTTTCGAAATCCGGAGGGCCTGGATTGGCTGTGCTGGGTGGCATTCACGGGATAGCCTCAGGTGCCTCCCTTCATTTTACAAGCACGTTAGCGTACGTGTACTTCGGTCCCGTTACCACGTTAGTTTCAAACTTTCATGTGGGACGAGAGCTGTGGAGGGGAGCATTGGCGGGAACTGATTTGGTGGAGATCCGTCGCGCTGGAAGTGGTCAAGACACCGCTAAGGACACGGCACGGCGTGGGCCCTGGATCGACTGATGCCAGTGGGGATGGGAGACCATGGGATGGTCCTGCTTACGGGGGCATCGATGAGCCACAATAACTGCCGGGTATCAACACCATAACATCAAGCTTGAAACCGAGCTGCTCTGGATTCAGCGTGGCAGGATACTCTTGGTAGGCCTAAAATCCATCCACAGAGAACAATCGACAGAGCCAAGAGGCTGGAAGTATAGTGTCAAGTGAACCTCATTCGCCACTAGCACACCTCTAGCCAGGCTTAACACTCGATACGCTTCCATCAAAAGCCGCCACTCGAACCAAACACCGATGGCCGCCAGCCTAGCAGAGCGCCATCGATGACACTGGAGGTGGACGAGGGGCAACATAGAGAGAATGGATGGTCTCCTGAGCCCCGCGCCGCCCCCCCGAAAAAAGGGGGAGGGGAGCAGTTTTGGGGAGCGGTTTTCTCTGCAGACGTCATCTCGCTCGCATAGTTCGGGGTCAAAGGTCAGTGGTGGGCCTTGACTCTCGGGCATGAACTCCAAATCGGGAGTAGTTTGCGCAACTCGCGTCGCAAAGGCACCCACGGGCCGCACTCGTTCCAACCTCCATGTACGGAGTACGGAGTACGTCCCTCAACGTGGATATGCCCCGCATTTGCGGTCGCAAATACCGGGTTAATTGCACGCCTCTCATGACACCCAGTGGCTTGTTTCCACAGTCCGCAAAAGATCATGGAGGGGGCGTAAAGGGGCTTTGGGGCATACGGATCGGGAAGTTTTGGACGTGAGATCGGAACAACCTCGAAATAATCCGGGCAAACCCGGAGTGCGAACCATCTTAGGAGCAGGATCCTTCCGGGTCGAGCCACATAACCTTGGGTGGTGATGATGTTGCAAGGAGAATGAGGAATGGTAGCACCCCTGGACAGGTGGTGGCATGGCGTTGGTCTTGCTTCCATGTTCAGCTTAGGTCGAGGACAGTCCGAGTACGTATTCGTAATGCAAAGGACAGGGAGTTTGTTGTGCGGTCATGTGCGCTAGTGGCCAAGCCCTCGATGGATTCGCATGTGAAAGGTCGCTCTGGGGAAACGTCCTCCGACAGAGGATGAATACGGGTATGGACGGAGCATTTTCTTTTATTATTTCCGTCCCTCAAACCCGGGGAGCCAACCAGAATGCCGTGAATTCTCGGGCCCTTTCCCGATTGGGAACAACCCACCATTGTCGTCTCAACCCCGGACGCAACGGGATCCCAATGCCGGATTCTGGTCGCCACATGATTAAAACCTGGGGACAGCATGAAGGAAGCGAGCCGCCTCTCTGGTGACATTGAGGCGCAGCTCCCAACCTGGCAATCACAAGAAAAAACGGTGGGTAGCTGCCTGCAGGCCTCTTTCCTCGTTGACAGTTCCTTGCAGCGGCCCCCTTCTCACTCGGGAGGACTGGGAAGGTGAGGAATCATCTCATGACTTGACGACTCTGTCCACGTGGAGGACGCCAACCTTGAAGGAAAAAGGACGCACATTGCTCACATCCTCTTC
Source organism: Microascus cirrosus (assembly GCA_030271035.1). Lineage (NCBI taxonomy): Eukaryota > Fungi > Ascomycota > Sordariomycetes > Microascales > Microascaceae > Microascus > Microascus cirrosus. The sequence continues at coordinate 176,669 of JAMBUN010000052.1, forward strand.
CCAAATCCATTCTGCGGTCACATCATATGCACTCCTAGAGCACGCCCAGACACCTGAACCTGACCCCATGGGGCGAATAAGGGCCATCCATCTAGTGTCTTTATCGAACCATTTTGCTGCAGTCAGAACTTTGTCCTCCTGCGCGTCTGACCAGGTGTCGCATGACACTACCCGGCCAGGAGCAGCTACCCTTATATCCAAGAGCATGGCTTTCCCGGGCCCTCCGTCGGAGGCCGAGAAATCGAAACACCGCCTCGGGGTTGGCCAAGCTAACAAAAAGCAAGAGTTATACCTTAGCTTGTGCCAACGGTTTGCTGTCCGGAGCGGCGGAGATCCGCCAGAATGGACGCGGTCCCATCTTAGCGCGAACGAAGCGCGAATGGTGGGGAGCACGACCCAGCCAAGGAACCCTGACCTACCCACTGACCAAGCCAGGCCTCACAAAGAGAATTCTAACTCTATAATAATTAGCGGATAGAGCACAGGGTTTGAGCTATTACCTCTTTTGCCCAAGAGGAGATTCATCTGCAGAACGTCTCGAAAGACAGGTCGCATCAGAACGGACGAAGTCTGGGAATCGGCTGTGACATGACCTGAGCCTGAGTGATGGTGGTGCTGACTAACTGCCGTATCGCTAATCCTCCCGTCTAGGGAAACAACCGAGGTAATTACCGAATTCGTAAACAAGGCTGATATGGAGTGGCCCTGGTCCTCATCCCCTGTTCCTAGCGAGATCGACGCGATGGATGAGACGCGGTCATTCCCCACTGCGGGAACCAGGGGCGATCACACTTCGACTCCCCTGCATTGCCGTCCCTCCCGAAGTCTTCAACCAACCGCGAGCGGACGATTGTTGCACATATACCATTATGTTACGTACATGATCTATCGCTCTATCGGTGTGTTTGAGTAGAGATGACCGGCTCATCAGGGTCCCCATCAGAGACCACGCGGCGCTCCCAAAGGGCCAGTGCTGCCGAGCCGACAGTCGGGCGAGATAAGTCCGCCTCACCGCTTGGCCTTCGCTTTAACCTTACCATTGGTGGTCTTGCCATTGGACTGCTTCCCCCCTCTTTTCTGTACTTCTTCAACCACCTGGCCAACGGCCTCGGCGGCGTCGTCTGCCACCTCCATTCCCGACGTGAAGAAGGCGCTCACACCTTCCAGCGCAGCCACGAACACGCAGAGTAAACTAGCGATGACAAAATGGCTGATCGTTGACCCGATCTCGAGCCAGGAGCCCTCGTCCTTGACCACCCAGAAGAAGTAGAGCGTCAGGATGTCGCTGATCACCATGGACAGCATGAAGAGCGCCGAGGGCGCCACGCCCAGGCGTTTGTTCAGCACCCCGAGGTTTGCCGAGATGACGGCGAACGGGATCATGATCTTAAGAATAAGTAGCGCTCCCTGGGAGAAGGGATCGAATATCGGCATCAGCCTGTTGACACTGTCCAGACTGAACGAGGAGACCGACGCAATGTTTCCGGTGCTGAAGAATGCGGACTGGAGTAGAACAAAGAAGAAGAGCGCAACCCTGGCATCTGCGAGGTCCAAGGGACGGTATTCCGACGAGGCGCTCGTGGTTTTAGTAGACCGAATCGAGCCATTAAACTCCCCGCTAGCCGTGGTCTCAGATGCGGACGTCTCTTTGTAGACACGATACTCTAATCCCACCCACGCCACCAGCGTAATAGAGAAGGCGACATAGAATAACCCCTCGTAGGAGATGGAGAGAAGAACAAAGGTCGGCGCGCAGGTCAAGAATATGACCAGCAATCGGTGCATATAGTGGTTGATAGGCTGCAAGCGGTATGCGAAAGGCATGAGTAGAGAGACAACAAGGACTATCCACCCCACAATTTGGTTGCCCCGAGGGAGGCCCTGCTTGGCCTGCAGAGCCAGTGCACTGGATCGTGTGACGACCATCGCCAGTATGGTGAGTCCGATCTAATGAAGCGAGTAAGTATGTTGAAGTAACTGTATTCTCGCCACGATTTTCATACCTGCACACCAGTGATGGCACGGCTAACGCAGAGATTTTGAGCTTCGCCGGACGCGCGTGTGGATCCAGACAGGATAGATTTCTCGAACGCAAGATACAGAAGTCCGATAATTACCATGAAGGCACCGCCGATAATACTAGAGCTTCGTGTCAGTACATAACTTTCTGGGGAAGTACAAGCCGCTGCCTTACATTAGAGCAACATTTTCCACCTTCATGGCTGGGAGCAAGGTAAAAGTGCTCATTACAAGACACGACACGATCCAGGTCGCGGAGAGCGCGATGTACTTCTGTATGAAGTTGACTCCGTGTGTGACGGGCCAAAAAGCGGCTAGCAGGAACAACACGGTCAGAACCTCGCGGTGGATATAACCGAAGGCCTAGTTCCGTTTGGTCAGAAACCCGGATAACCCACGTCACCGCCGGTGTAGACGACTCACCAGTGATACAATGACACCAACGTAGAGAGCCGCGTTTAAGAGGAAGGGCGCCAGCGTGGCACCAGACGTTATATGCCCAAAGAGGACCTTCCTCCCCTGGGCTAGGCTGTTCCGCCGCGCGTATACCTCCTCCCAGAACATTACCGGGAAAAAGGCGTATGCATAATACGCCAGCGGGGACCTTGAGACTATGAAGGACGCGTACAACAGCATTAGGATCGAAGAGAACGCCGCGTTGCTGGCAAAAGTCCTCGAAGCTGGGGTACTGCTTTGGAGGACGTGGAGGTCAATGACAGTTGTTAAGCCGAATGCCATCCATCCCAGGTAACCGATGGTGATCAATGCCCTCAGGAAAAGCCAATCATAGGTCTGCAGGTACCTAAGCCCCTGGAGACCGAGCTGCATGAGTGAGTCGGACTCCTCAATGGCCTCCTCGTACTTTCCCGATTCAACTAGCTTCTGGATTGACGCAAGACGGTCATCCGGTAGCTGTCCGTCGCCGCTAAGAGGCTGGAAGGGTCGGTAACGAAGCTCCGCCTGCTTCTTCTTCTCCTCCTTTACTCTGTACATCTCGAGAATACCACAAGCATTGACGAGAGAGGCTTCGGCCTTTTCCTTGATATCAGCTGAGAGATAGGAAAGGGGCAGCTCTCCCACAGAGTTGCCAGGGAACTCCGCGCCGATCAGATATGTCATGAGCGCCGCGATGTCGGCCTGGTTCACATCGTGCCGTTTCACATGGTCAACACCCCACTCGGCTGAGTACTCGTCATGACCCGGAGCAACAGTGCCGGGAGTAAGTACGGGCTTGGCAATGCCGGAACCCCAAGCGATCAGTGGTGTCCGCGTGTTGTCGGGATGGCCATCTCCATGGCTGCCCCAATCGCTCATGCCATGATCCGCGGTGAAGACGAAAGCCGTGCGGTCGTCGTCGTAGAAACTCTCGATGAGCTCCGTGATTTCCTTGACGCCCTGGTCAACGACCTGAATGTTATGAAGGTATTCCTGCGAGTACGGCCGGAAGCCATGCCCCGCGGTATCCAAGCCAAGAAGATGGAGGAAGAAGACGATCTTCTTCTCACGAAGGGCCTTGTTAAGGTTCTGGTTGTGCTCTGCCTCGGCGAACAACTCCTTTACATGGTCAAAGACCCAGTAGTCGAGGCCTGTTGCGTCTCCAACGAAATCCTCAAACTCGTGACCGTAGGTGTAAGCGTCCACACGACCCGGCACCGCGCCCTCCTCAAACATGGGCAGGATGTCAGGACTGCCCCAGCTCCACGTATGGCTACTTCGGTTGAAGACACTGTCGAAGTTGACCGGATTGTGCTGCCACCCCGTTGTGACGGCGGACACATCCTCGTATAGCCCCGCGATGAGCGCGACGTGGCCAGGGCGAGATTCGGTGGGGACGCGGGTGTGGGAAACGCCAAACGTTCCGTGCTCGAGCACGCGCGATCGTAGGTAGGGAGCGAGCGGTCGGGGTACAAGGTCCTCGTCGGTCTTGGGGTAGGGTTCCGGGAAGGGCAGGAACGTCTTGTCGGCGCGAAGGCCGTCGCCTGCGGTAGGATGTTAGCGAGTTGCGGCAATGTCACATTAGAACCATACTCACCGACGAACAGCACGAGACGGTCGGCCGGAGGTTGCTCAGAGCCCTTCCTCTCGACCTTGAAAAGGCGCATGCCTGACACGATGGGGCTGACGAAGTAGATATCAAAGATAGATAGAATATATACGAGATGGAAAGCCACAGCGATGGCTAAGAAGCCAAAACGAGAGACGCCCGCCATGGTTGTAGCAGTATTCAAGAGATCGTCGAGAAGGAATAAAAGGGAGCCTAGTTCGGCTTGTGGGAGAACAGCCCAAGCAGTGGACAGGTCGGAACGGACGAGATGCAGGATGGCGATGTAGATGTCGCTTTCAGGCACGGTCCATTGGGGGAGCGCGCGGGCTAGTTTACGAGTTGGAACTCGTTCGACGAAGCCTAGGTATGTATTCAGCTATTGCTAGCTGCGACGCGCCATACCTAGAGTCGCTGGGCCCGACGAAGCGCAAAAAGAGGTGGGAGAGTTGTCGCCGAAGTTGACGTGGGGAAAGTGGCCGAGACGCGACGTAAACTTTCCCGCAGGCGGGCCCCTTTAACGGAAGGACCCTCCGGGTCCTCCACCACCCGGAAGGCTACCACGCCTCTGCCAATGCCAGCTGATATTAATACGAACAACAATCCCTCGTAATAGCCATAATAGCAACACCTGCCCCTTTTTGGCCTCAGTTGAGCTCCGGGACACCATGATGACCACGCGGCGGTTTCGGTGAACACGTGTTACGTTCCTGAAGCTGCGGTTGATCAGCCACACGGATCCAATGCGATGGGTTCACATCGAGCGCCTTCGCGAACAAGTTTTACATGTATAAACAACAGGAGGAATCAATATAGCCCTGACCATTATCTACACTATCGTCACCAACCGCGCCTGCCAATGGCGCTAGCGCGGGACTACCTCATGAACGCCCCTTTACGCCGTCGCTTGCAACATTTCCCAGTTCTCCGTATCCAGCACCAAGACGCATAACCTCCCTTCGCTCCTTGGGGTATCCCACATTAAACCATGCAGTGCTCCCATTATCATGCGACATCGATCCCAGCCCTCCGGCTCACCCTTAGACACCATCGTGAGCTCACTCCAGCTGCTCCATAAGCGCCTTCGTAACCCTAGAGAAGAACTTTGCTGCATGCGGCCGAGGGAATGTGATGTCCTCGGCGAGATAGTCAGGCAGCGCGTCGATGAGATCCCTGTCTCGACTCGGGTCGAGCTGCGGCTGATAAGTGACCTGCGCCTCTTCGAACCCGTCCCCGCTGATATCGGTATCGATAGAGAGCTTAAAGTGGAGAGCTGTGGTCGAGATGTTAGTGAAACTTAGACCGTTGAGACAATCAATCGCCATGGTATACTTACTCCCATTTCTCCCTGTTTGGAGACAGTCGTAAACATCCTCTTTGTCGTGGGCCTTGACCCCTCTCACAATGAGCCCCGTAAGGTCGCTGTACAAGTCTTCCTTCATCTGGGCCGTCTGGATGACCTCCGAATTGACCCCGTTGCGCATGCCTAGGCCATTAGCCTTCACCGCGCTGCCAGGTACCTTGGCAAGAGCGGCCTCTGCGGACCGGCTCGCAGCCAGTTTCGTCGACAGAGTCTTGTTCTCGGCCTTGGAGCTGGATAACGCTGTTGTCAATTCGGTGATCTTCTGCTGCAGCGACGCGATGGTGGACTCGTGATTCTCGATCTTCTTCTCGAGCTTGGTTCCCTCCTTAGCAGCGGATGTCTGGGCCGCCAGCTCAGCCTTCAGTTCTGCGATCAGTTCCTTAGACGCTGTAACAAGTCCGTGTTAGAATACGACCATCCACCTGCAGCTGACGCGAGGCGACTCACCCTGCGCTCTTTCATCGGCTTGCTTCTTGAATCGGTCAAAGTTCCGCTCCGCCTCCTTAGTCCCAACTTCTTGTAGCTGCCGATACTTGGCCTCCAGAGCCTCATGCTTCTTGGTAAGCTCGCCTAACCTCCGCCGAAGCGCCGAGTCGCTCATGTCCACATCCGCCGGCCGCTGGCTCTTAACAGGCGAGAAAGCCGTCCCGCGGATAGGGGCATTGGACGACCCGCTTGACGGCCGGGATGGTAGCTCCTCGAGTTCGTTGGGCTCCTCATCAATATCCATCTCGGTCGGGAGTTGCGTCTCAGGGATTTCTGTCTTCGCTACCACAGGTTTTCGTCCAGGGCGCCCCCTTTGTTTGGGCGCAGGGGGTTGTGATGGGGCACTGTCGGCAATGGTGTCCTCATCTTCATGTTCGACATCTGCCGGCTTTGCCGCGGCTTTTGTGGTTCGCGGCCTCCCCTGTGTTGGCTTTGGCTTGTCCTCCTCGTCAGGCGTGGTGTCCTTGGCCGCCAAGCGCCGCGCGCGCGCATTCTGTTGGTTGCTTCTATCGGAAAGAGCCTGCGGACTTTCTTGGATTTCGTCGGCGGCGGTGGCAGCGAGTCTCCCGCTGGTACGGCGCGACGCCGATTTCTGGGCTGGTTTCGTGACCTTGTTCGCGGATCCGGCTGGGCGGCCTCGCTTCTTCGGAGGCATGACTGCAGTGGCGACTACCCTGGGCTTCGCGGCAATAGAAAAGTCAGAGGATTCGTCCTCCAAGTCGGAGTCGACCAGGCGCAAGAGCGCTGAGCGAGGTTTGACGGTGGGCATTTATTGGTATGCGGGGCGCTTTGCCCCAGGTGGGAATATTGGGCGGGGATCTCAAAGCGATGCGATGCGTTTGGAGCAAAATACAAAAGCCAAAGGTGGTCGAAACTCACTATGAAGTCCTGTTAATTCGTGCGGGACGGTTTATGTTCGTTACAACGGGCCGAAGATAGGAGAACGGCCGTCACCTCTGGGAATGTCGCAATTGGTCCCAAAATGAATGTGTTGACATGGAGAGAGGTTATGTCCGAATTGGGAAATTTGTAAACAGCGGTCGAAGTTCTGAGGTACTCAACAGGGGTGCATGAGGTACATCGGTACTTGTACATTCTAGCCTCGGCGATTCCGTCAGCAGATGTGCGCCAGCTGTCGCCAGAATGGGTGCTTCGTCATGTGCCTCGCCGAGAAGCCTTATTTGGACGCGAGGCGAGCAATATGCCCGAGCCAAAGTTGCTTCCACACAACAACTGCCCTCCGGCATCCTTGTCACCATGTCAGATAAGCGCAGGATAGACAGCTTTGCGGTGGACTTTCTGCTGTTCGCCGGTCTTGTGAGTCCGCGTCCCTCTTCTCGCCACCGACTCCTCTCAGCTAACACCGGAGCGTACGTAGATGGCCACGGGCGCCTATGTTATCCGCCAGGTTATATCGAGCGTGATATCCGACCCCGAACGCGAAAAGCATGAGCAAGCGAGTGTCCGGGCCAAGGCCCACCTGGAGCGTCTCCAGCGAGAAAAGGACCGTAGGAGAGGTGGCGCGGATGGGGCGAACGATGAGAATGGAAACCCTCGGGTAGAAGACCTCACGCTGAACCAGTATGAGAATGTTGTGGCAATGGATATGGTGGCGCCCCAGGATATCCATGTTGGCTTCGAAGGTGAGGCTATCAAATAGCCGTCTAGTCTTTGTGCTCCCCAAGCGTTGACCCTATGTCTAACACCTGATCCAGCTATCGGCGGCCTCGACGGCATAATCGAAGAACTGAAGGAATCCGTTATATACCCCCTAACGATGCCTCAACTGTACTCGCACGGCGGATCTCTACTTTCGGCGCCCTCGGGCGTCCTTCTCTACGGACCCCCCGGATGTGGAAAGACCATGCTAGCGAAGGCTCTAGCTCACGAAAGCGGGGCGTCCTTTATCAACCTTCACATTTCCACGCTCCTCGAGAAGTGGTACGGTGACTCGAACAAGTTGGTGCGGGCCGTTTTCACTTTAGCACGGAAGATGCAGCCAGCCATCATTTTTATCGACGAGATCGATGCCGTCCTGCGGATGCGGGCGAACAGCGACCACGAGGCCAGCGCCATGGTCAAGGCTGAGTATGTCTATCCTTCTCTTTTTCAGCATATGTGGGGCCTAACAGTTTCACCAGGTTCATGACGCTCTGGGACGGTTTGACGTCTGCGAATTCCTCGGGCCAGCCCGCGAGGATCGTGGTGCTTGGCGCGACGAACAGAATACACGACATCGACGAGGCCATCCTCCGACGAATGCCGAAGAAGTTTGCCGTCCCTCTCCCGAAAGCTGAGCAGCGCCGCCGTATTCTAGAGCTCGTCCTATCCGACGCGAAAACGGATCCCGACTACTTTGACATGGATTACATCGTCAAGGTTACAGCTGGTATGTCGGGCAGTGACATCAAGGAAGCATGCCGTGATGCGGCCATGGTACCGGTCCGAGAGTTCATACGGCAGAACCGTGGGGGGGTGAACCCGTCGAAGCCGATTAACCCTGACAACATTCGTGGGATTCGGTCGGAGGACTTCTTTGGCCGGCTAGGAGGTCAGGTCATGGCAGACATGACAGGGCGGAGCGAGAGGGCTACAACCGAGGCGGAAAAGGGCTCGGATGACTACTTGGATGCAGAGGCGGAGTCTCTGGGTTAGGATGCGCTCACGAATAGACGTCGGATTCGGCGCAAGGGCGAAACGGGATTTCGGCCGCATTTACGAAAGGAAAAATGAAATTTGCGATCCATAGATATTTGCTCGTTGGGTCCTTCTACACCATACGTGGAGGAGGCAAGGATGGGCGTGCTTTAGGAGATAGTTATGTATATGCTATGTACAACACTTGGGCAATCGAGAATCGTACTCCGTATACTCAACTCTCACTATCCGTCTATTGACGCGTTTCACCTGCTATGCCTTCCCTCTACAACTCCCGGGGCGTTGAATCCTCTTCACTCCACTAGTCAAGCTAGCGAAGCAATGAGGGGCGAAAGTTCGCGTCACCTGAAGGCAGTGTAATACCAGGGACACAGTGGAACGGCCATGCGCAAGCACAGAGAACCGACTCCCGAATAGATCAAAAATAGGCATAATAACGATCGGTCTCCTTTCAAGACCTATCAGCTATTAAACTGATAAGAACAGATACTACACTTGATCTAAGCCATATGGCAAAGAGAGCTAAAGAAGAAAAGAAGAGAGAAAATCAAGAGTTGACGGGAGGTTGTGGGCGTTTTTATATCCAGCTAGGGCGGTGAGGGAGGCCCATGCTTGGCACTCCTGCCGGCAAGGATACAGGGCAAGTGGCGAAGGCGGCGGCTGCTGCCTGGAGCAGGCAGCAGCCGAAATTGCTAATCGAAGGATGGAACCGTTATTGAACTGTCCGTCCGTGTCCTATCGCGAGTCCCCGGTCCAGGATTCCGAGCTTTTCTTGCTTAAGTAAGTGTGCTTTTTTCTTTTCTTTTTTTTTTTTTTTTCATAAAGCAAGCTCCATAGCCAAGGCCCTGGTGCGGCGGAGGACGAGAAACTCGGCAGGAGGTTCGGGTGCTCCTGCCGTTACTCCGACTTTCGGAAGCTCCTCCCGAGCAAGAGTGAGTGGCCATTAATAACTCCTTTCTGCCAAGCGTCATCGCGCGTGGAGGAAATATAGTTCGCTCCCCCAATTTTGCTGTTCAACCCAACATTCTTTGAGCCATTTTCTCTATTGAATGAGCGTTGTAAGATCAACCATGAGCGGGGTCGCAATTGCCGTGTAACATGTCGCCTTGGACGGGAAGGGAAACCCGGCTGGGCCAAATCTGAGACGGTACTGTTCCCGTCGGCAGTTCTGCTCTCTACCCCAACCTCCCCCAGATAACACAAGGGTGCTCCAATGACAGCCAGTGTGGGGTTCCTCTCGTCGCCGCCGTCGGCCGGCCCACATGCGATGGCGACATTTTCAGATTTTCCCTCGTAGTTCAAGCGGTGATGACTAACAGGCCGAACGAGGCCCATGGCTCCCCGCTAGCGACCCTCTGCTCCGATCTTGCGCCCACAGCCCTTTGGGGGAATGACTCTCAACCCATTGAATTCGCTCTTTCCCCCAAACCATCCCATTGTCGCGCCCTAGACACCGTTACGATGTCCGCGATACCCCCGAACAAGGGCGCCCCGCCGTTCAAGCGACTTGATGTCAACGGCAACGAACTGCCCCCTTCCCCCGCCCCCTCCAGCCCGCACAGCGGCCGCCGTCGATATGCCTTCGCCACGGAACTCGTGTACACCGATAGCAACGACCAGTACGGCTCCTCCAGCGTGCCGATATACCAGACGGCCACGTTCAAGCAGGTCAAGGCGACCGGCGGCCAGCAGGAATATGACTACACCCGTTCCGGCAACCCCACGAGGACCCATCTAGAGAGGCACCTGGCCAAGATTATGAACGCGACGAGAGCGCTGGCCGTGAGCTCAGGAATGGGAGCCCTGGACGTGATCTGTAGGCTGCTGAAGCCTGGCGACCATGTAATCACCGGCGACGATCTGTACGGCGGCACCCACCGTCTCCTCACCTATCTGGCTTCGAACCAGGGCATTGTCGTGCACCACGTTGACACGACCAATGTCGAGCGTGTACGCGAAGTCGTTTCTCCCAAGACCTCCATGGTCCTCCTCGAGACCCCGACGAACCCCTTGATCAAGATTGTGGACATACCGTCCATAGCAAGGATGGTGCACGAGGCCAACGAGAAGGCGCTTGTCGTCGTCGACAACACCATGCTCTCGCCAATGCTCTGCAACCCCCTGGACCTCGGCGCGGATATCGTATACGAGTCAGGCACGAAGTACCTGTCCGGCCACCATGACATCATGGCCGGCGTAATAGGGTGCAACGAGGCTTCGGTGGGAGACAGGCTGTTCTTCACCATTAACGCCACGGGATGCGGGCTCTCGCCAAATGATTCCTTCCTCCTCATGCGTGGAGTAAAGACACTCGCGATCCGCATGGAGAAGCAGCAGGCGAACGCGCAACGGATCGCCGAGTTCCTGGAATCCCGCGGCTTCCGTGTGCGGTACCCCGGCCTCAAGTCCCACCCGCAGTACGACCTCCACTGGTCCATCGCGAGGGGAGCGGGCGCCGTCCTGGCCTTTGAGACAGGCGACCCCGCGGTCTCGGAGAGGATCGTGGAGGCCGCCAGGCTGTGGGGGATTAGCGTGAGTTTCGGCTGCGTCAACAGCTTGATTAGCATGCCGTGCCAGATGAGCCACGCCAGCATCGATGCGAAGACGAGGAGCGAGAGGCAGATGCCGGAGGATATCATCCGCCTCTGCGTTGGTATTGAGGATGCCAATGACCTTATTGAGGATCTATCACGAGCAGTATGTACCCCCCCTGGTTCCTCCTCTCCTCAGAGAACCCTCCAGCGTAGTTGTTAACGTCTTCAAAGCTGGTCCAAGCGGGGGCAGCGGACGTCACTCTAGACGGACTCCACGCCGCGGACGCCGCGCAGCCCACCGGTGAGGCTGCGTAACCTCCTACAACATAGTAGAGTGGAAGGCTAGCGCAGGCTTGCTGTATACCTCCGGAGAGTTCTCGTTATGAATGCATGAATGGAACGTAAATACCAAAAAAAATTAAGGGAATGGACATAGGAAGAAATCCGCGAATTCGCCGGGTTTAGGGACTTTAAGGAATATCCGCCTCGACGACATATGGCGTTCAGGCAGCTATGCAACGGCAGACCGGTCGTTGTGTCTCTGTACAAAAAGACATTAAACTCATATATATCGTTCCGCCCTAGCCGGTACCGGCCTAGCAGTGGAAAGTACAGAGCAGCCCTTGGTGTCTATGAGGATTTCTCGGTTTCGGACTGGGCTCTTTGACTGGTTAGTTACCGACGTCCTCAGATGCCATGATGAACGGCCCTCACCTTAGCGTGGACCTGTGCAGCAGCTCGCTGATGGGCAGGTTCTCGCGTCGGCCCTCGTTATACCAGGTCCGGAGCATAACATTACTCTTCATCTGGCTGGGGTTGCCGTGGGCTACACACGGGACTGTCTGAGGTGGGAGGGCTTGGGGGCTACATTGGAAGTTAACGCTGCGTCGATATGTTGATTTCAAGTTATGGCCGGTGATACTAACCTGAGGGTCGGATCAACCACACCACTCTCACTGTGAGGCATTCTGGGCTGCGGTTAGGGAAGTTGGTGGACCCGTGAAGGCTATATAAGCACTTCCCGGGAGAGCTTGGCTGAATGCTGCTAGGGCTTGAAAGTGGATGTTCTTTCCGGAGACTAGATAGCTTCGGAGGAGACCTGCTTGGAGGGAAAAGGCTCCCTAGAGCTATATATATATATGCGTATATCTAGCTATTATGGTTCCTGGTGTCCGTCATTCCTAATTCATAGACCCTCGCGGGACGAGCCAATCCACATCGTCCACACGGAAGCCATGGGCTCTCGCGAGGCTTCCCCAAAGCCAGGGCTTTTCTCGTGTTATTCCCAAGTGATGTGATATTACACGTTGGCTACCCATCTGAGGGAAACAGCTATGCCGTCATCCCGGTTCTTCACTCGGGTGCTTACCCCTTGTGTAACGGTGCCCACGGACCCCCTTGCTCATCCACGGACCCCCTTACCCCTTCCCTCCCGCCAATATGAACCTCGTCTTCCCGAAAACAAGAAAGAACCTATCGCACCTCTTCCCTGTGCTGTTGCCGCTTCCCACCCGGCAAAATCGTGCTGTGCCAAGCGAGACGATCCTCCTGACGTGAACGCTTCCCCTTCGGGGAAGATGCGTCGGCGGGCGGTCCTTGGCGGGAGGCAAGGGAAATATCATGCACAGAAATGGATTCGGTCACTTTTTCTTACCTGTAGGGGATTTTGTCGGGATGCACTTGCTCGCTTTGGGAAGATGGCTCTTGAATGGGGTTGGGATGACGATTGGGAGAGGTATGGGGGAAGTTAGGAGGTTGATCCAGGGTGAACGGACAGATAGTTCCTGCGTTCGGGGATTCCATTGGTCTTGGCGATCCTGCACTCAGCCTTGCCAGAAGAGCCTACGGTGACAAGGTCGACATTGAGGTGGCTATACCTTGTTGGCTTGGCCTGTTCCTCCTTCATTGTGTATGACCACGCATCAAACATGTCCGAGTTGGATAAGACCAAGTCATCCTCCCTGCTGGCTGCTGCACCCTTCCCCCACCCCCGCACCCCCCTCCACGACCCCGGCGCGGCGAGCTCCACCAGTCCCCTGGAGACAGGAGCAACCTTTGCACTGCGCCTCATGCATTTACCACATTTCGGGCGATCCAGTAGATCTGCATCTGTCTCCTTGCGTCCTGGGAGCGGGACATCACCCGCACGATCCCCCGTCATACAACCCGCAGAGCTCCGGAGTGCCTCCCGGTTACACTGCGCACTTACCCGGCCGCACCTGCCCCATCCGTGCTCTCACTTACACTCTCCCTTTCTGCTAACGACGCTCTCGGGTGGCTCGCCTCAAGACGCACGGGCCCGAGCACCGAGGAAGACGACCCGTGAATAGCACATGGGGCCAAGCCCTCTAAGCAAGGGCTCCCGGCCAGCTTCGGCCATTCGGCGGCGATACCCTTTACGGGCAAGGACAGGAGGCCCCTCATGTGTTGATGCTGTGTATATCCTACCCCCCGGCCCCCTGACGCGGGTGACATCCTATAGTCACGATAGGAGCGACGAGAGTCAGACCTTCAGCGTCATATGCCCCGGAGGAGACCGAGCTCGTACATGGCGTGCCCACCATGACGACGTCAGGCTTCATGATAGTCTGGTTACACTGGCGGCTGTGTTGTGCGGCGATGACATTGTCCGGAAATCGAACCCCGAGCCATGCGCACGAGGCGACTCTTGGAAGAGCGAGTGAACATGCGGAAATCGTATCGGCATGCGTAAAACCTAGTCAATTAACCGACTCTCGGTCTATATATATATTTAGAGCAAGAAGATATCCAAAACACCACAATGTGACAATAATCGATAATCGATAAGGAACGGAACGAGACAACTCGCTATGCATAACTCCAAGAGACAGAAATAGAGGATGACTGTCAACAAAAAATGAACACGGCCAGAAGCCGCCCGCAGGTTGGATTCAGGAAAAGTCAAACCTGTCTGGTAGCACTGCAGGGGCCACCAGCGTCCATATATACATGCCGTAGCAAACCCAGGCACAAATGATCTTCACCCAGCTCGCCCAGTACGTCCGGCCGACGGTGGCGAAGTCTCCGTCCTTCGTGGAGTCCTCGTAGTTCATGGTGAGTAGAGTCGCTACCCAGGCGGTCGCGAGGAAAAAGATGATGTGGAAGACGGAGTAATTGTACTGCGTCTTTCCTCGCTCGTCGTCCTGGTTGCCGTTCCGGCCATCCTCGCTATCATCGTCGGACAGAAGCGCGTCAGCTGGCAGGCTGCCCTCCTCCACTGCACGCCGCAATGCTTCGGCGCGCATCTGCCTCTGCGAGGTTGGTTGCTGTGTGACAAGATCATGTTCATCCTCCTCCGGCAACCGGATGGTACCTCCAGAACCACCGAGGCCCAGACTTTGCGTAGCGGCCCTCGTCGTCGTATACGCAACTGTAAGCATCGTCACAATCGCGCCGATGACAACAGAGGTAGTCCTTGTTCCCTGAGCTCGCACGAGAGGGTTGCAAGACTTGTCGTCCGGCTCCATGGAGACGGCGGACATCGTGAGGTAGGTACAGTACACGGCGACCATAGCAGCCTGAGCCAGTCCAGCCTTAGGGTTGTATTCCTGTACAGTCGGGTGTACAGAAATGGCAGAGGCGATGATCCACAAGAGAAGGTTGATTGTTATAGCGGCTTGGTTCATAGTGCAGCCGCTCGAAGCGAAGAAGACGTACTGGACGATTGTCATGGCAATTGATGCGAGGTACATGCCGAGCGTCGAGCCGATGAGGACGAAGCGCCACACTCTGGAGTCGGTGTTCTCGATCTGTTCCAAACAGTACTCGGCCCAGGTGTGGGCAAGATCGATGAGAAGAATGAGACCCAAGACAAGGAACACCATCGCGCCGATGAGTGAGATGTACTTGCCCCAGAAGAGGAAGAAGCTGTCAGGGATCAGGAACGAGAGGACGATAAACGCCACCCAAGCGATGACCTTGGGCCCCCAGTAGCCATTCTGGATGGCGGCTCGCGGATTCTTCGTTGATGCGACGCCGAGGAGAAGACCGGCAAAGACGAGATGGAAGAGGCCGAGTGCGAAGCAGACGCGATGGGCGGCGAACCACCCATGGCATTGGCCAGTGGGACAGTTGATTTTGACGTAGTCAAGCATTAAATGCTGTAGTTTCTCGATGGCCCACGGCGTGAGCATTATCCACGCGAGTATGGAATTGACGAGGAGTATCAGGGCGTACGCAATTCGAGTAGCCACACTGCGAGCACATTGACGTAAGTACAGGCCCCGCCGCGAAGGAGAGGGCAAGAGTAGAGCTTACCTGTTCCCGCATTTACCGCAGGCGCTGCATAGAGCCGAGCATGTTGCAGCACCGCAGCAGGTAGCTGCGCATGATATTACCTGGGAAGACCCATCAGTTAGCTCCATCGTATGTCTGCGATGCGGCCGAGGATATCGCCTTGTCCTGGGATGTTCTTACCGTCCCCATGCTCGGGACCGCAAGGAGCGGTAGGGAAAGAAGGGCTCCCATGGTTGATGTCAAAGACGATGTTCCCAGTAGCGATCAAAATGGCCCGAACGCGGGAACGAAGAGTTGTCGAACGCTTTGTGCCGGTGGATAGCGAGGTTGGTGTTGGGTGGAGTCGCAGAAGTGACGCAGCCTGCGGCTCCCGCACCTACCATCCCAACAGGCCGGAGTGGCGCGCGAATCACGTGCCGCCACCTTGGATCCATCCGACAGGACCCAGCGAAGACGGAGCCGCCAAGTGCCCAGGTGGGCAAACCCGAGGCCCCGCACGTACCCGGGCCTGGACAGTGTTATCAATTAAACACTGTATTATCGAAGTACTCTCGAGAGCTTACTGGTGGCGAAATATGTTCAGACGCCCTCACCCATACGACCCATACTGTGTGATGATCCCTGGCACATGATGTTACCTCGTGGGTCCCATGGCCGGAGGGAGCTCCGATGCGCGGCACAAGCTTGTAGTCCAATCATAGGCCACCTAGATCTTGGTAACATTCGGCGCCGAATTCCCGATGATCCCACTCCCAGCATGCGAGCAAACTCATTATCTTCGTAAGGACCTCTGGCGGGCAAAGCTTTTCCCTCCCCCGCCGAACCCTGCGCGTACCCTCATGGCTCCGGCTAGCCCACCGACAACACCCACAGAGCCTACGACTGCGAAGGCACCTCGTGGCATGCCGGATCGAGCCAGATAGAACCCCCCGGAGAGCTTACATATTCCCACTATGCGCGATCGACAGGTGCACCGGGCGCGGGTGGTGGCCAGCGTTGCTGCCACGGCCATAGCGCTGGCCTGCGGCACAAATGTTAGCCCCTCCAGTCCCTGTTTGAACCGCCTCGCAGGCTGCGTCGCCAGAAGCTAACGTTCACGCCTGTCATCAGTATGCGTACTCCGCCTGGGCCCCCCAGTTCGCCGACCGCCTTCAACTGTCGTCTACCCAGAGCAACCTTATCGGACTATGGGGCAACATGGGCATGTACGCGGTCGGGTTCCCTGTCGGCCTGCTGATTGACAGCCGGGGCCCGCGCATCGCTGTTATCATGGGCATGCTGCTCCTCGCATGCGGATACTTCCCGCTGCATGAGGCTTATGATGTCGGCTTCGGCTCGGTTGCGCTCTTCTGTTTCTTCTCGTCCATGACTGGACTCGGGGGCTGCATGGCCTTTACCGCAGCCATGAAGACATCAGCGTTGAACTGGCCACATCACCGCGGCACGGCCACCGCGTTCCCGGTCTCCGCCTTTGGCCTGAGTGCCTTCTTCTTCTCGACTCTTGGCGCTTTTCTCTTCACCGAGAACACGAGTGCGTTCCTCATGCTGCTTGCATGCGGGACGTCGGGGCTGGTCCTCTCCGGCTTCTTCTTCCTCCGAGTCCTCCCCTATCCGCACCACCCCGTCGCCGGCTCAGAGAGATCGGGCTCGCACCGGCGTAAACTGTCTGACGCGAGCGGGCCTCCGGCTCATGCTAGCCAGCTCTCGGCAGAACCTGGTACGTCCTTCCACGCCGCGGCGCCCGCCGCGAACTCGTCCGAATGGTCCCGGGGAGATATCGAGGATGGCCGTGCCCAGCATTTCGACCCGGAGACGTCCGCGGTCGATACCATGGGAGACGATACCCTAGCGAGCGAAACCACTTCTCTAATATCATCCACCTCATCTCTTCCCGGCGAGGTACTGGTGCAGAGCAGTGTTGATATGGACCGTTCTCATCGTGTAGATATTCGTGGTTTTAGCCTCTTGCCGCTGGCTCGGTTCTGGCAGCTGTTTGCCCTTCTCGCTTGCTTGTCCGGTGTTGGTCTTATGACGATCAAGTACGTCTATCCATCTAATCTTCAAAACCTGGCTCTAACTTGATTTTAGCAACATCGGAAACGTCGTGAAGGCTCTTTGGAGGGAGTATGACGATACGGCCGATGAAGGCTTCGTCATCAAGAACCAGCAGATGCATGTGTCGATTCTCTCCCTATGCAGCTTCGGGGGGAGATTATTGAGCGGTAAGCGTCTTTTCTCCCCCTCTCTTGTTCTTCTGTTACCGCGGATGGCCCCTCACACTGGTACTTCAGGTGTCGGATCCGACTTTCTCATCAAAGTCCTACACGCCAATCGGGTCTGGTGCCTCGTCGTGTCTAGCCTCATCTTCGCTTTGGCCCAAACATGCGCCATGTTCGTCACGAACCCACATTTTCTCGGCCTCGTCTCCGGCCTCTCGGGCCTGGCGTACGGTATCTTGTTTGGCGTCTACCCTTCCATTGTTGCGGAGACATTTGGCATCCACGGCCTCAGCCAGAACTGGGGCATCCTCACCCTCGCGCCCGCGGTCGCGGGGAACACCTTCAACCTCTTCTACGGAAGGGTATACGACCACCACAGCACCGTCACCGATGAGGGCCAGCGCGTGTGCGCTGGAATAGACTGCTATCGCCCTGCCTATCTAATGACCCTCGGGGCGAGTCTCCTTGGGGTTGCCCTTTCGCTTTGGATTATCCACCGCGAGCGGTTGGAGCTCCTTGCTGGGGATAAGGGTGATGAAGAAGACTAGTGTTATGATGTCGATGACTGGGCGTTCAGAGCTCCTGTTATGCATGTTGGATATACCCCGGTACGACAGGTGGCGTTCGGCCATTGGTTGTGATATCGAGCGCACATAGACTCTTGATGACAGGGCAGTCTTGTAACGGCTACGAAGATCTGAAAGTAGAGCTATATAGAGAAAGGACATGGAAAGTAGGAATATAGCGATCATTGCCCGGGTCAACAAGGCCTTTCCGACGGTGGCTTGTTATGACATGCAGTTGTACAAGAGCTGGGATGACTCGCCTTTACAAGATTGGTTCCCGGACCTGTACTCTTGGGAAGGACTGCAGGCATATGGCGTTTCACGGAACACGTAATTTCTTGTTCGCTGATGCCATGTTCTATGGATGGCCAGATGATGCCCTACCGCCCGGGTATGTTACTAAGGCTAATAGGAACCTGGCCGGAGTCTATGAACAATCGAGTCTTCAATACCCATATTAAAGAACCCAAAATAGCTTTTTGGTTCCTCCAGATAAGGGAAAAGTATTGTGTTTCCGAGGAATGCGTGCTGTTTCCAATGCCAGCCCATTCTTCCTCCATTATAGCCACCTCATTAGATCTATGACCGCCCAGGCAGCCCCTGTGACTAAAGGCCGCCGAAATCTCCACGGGGATGGGGTCCGTAAACATGCATACGGTTGACCGCGAGTGACAAGCTAGGAGAGAAAGTACGCTAGAAGACGTACAAAATAAGAAATAAATGGTGCTGTAATGATGCTGATAAAAACTCCTTTACCCAACGTGACAGATGGAATCATGATCAGAGTAAGCTAACAACCCCTTAGGCCATGCAATGCAATAAAAAAAGAGTGGGCTTAGACGGGCCAGGAAGTGAAATATTGGCGCTTCGTGACCTCTCGCCGCTGCAATAGACGAGAAAATTGAGAACAGGGGCCCAATCAACATCGCTGGGTATCCTTCACGGAGTCTTGCCCCGTTTCTGTGTCCCAAGCATGTGGTCCCTGAGAGGGCTCCTGAGCCAACAGAAAGGCAAAGGGCCTGAAGTCAGGTATACAAGTACCAGCCAGGTGCAGATAATGTGGACCAGATGGTGAAGTCTATAGGCGTAAGAGATACCATGGACCCCCGCGTAGAGCGCCGTGCCGAGAAACAGCGTGGTGGTTACGTGTCGTAGCCGGTTCGTTACTCGGGGCACCATCCTTCCACTCGTCATGTTCTCCACGAGAAGTATAAATGAGATAATGGAGAGGACGTTGTGGTGGGACGCGAAGGGCGTCAGCCACTGCACCGCTAAATTCCGTACCCAGACAGCCAGAACGGGAAGATTGATGGGCAAGACCCAGAGCATGAGTAATAGAATAGAGTGGGCGTAGTTATAGAAATTGTGGTTCACGGCCTGGCGATGGATTGAAGACATTCGTAGTGCCCGGGCGGTCGTCAATAGCTGGACGACACAGACGACGAGGTAGGCGAACTGGTAGGGGATAAAGGTCGACACGAGGATAAGGAGGACCGTCGTGGTTATCAATCGGCGCTGTGGAGACGATGGCGACGACACTGCGACCGGTGATATTGCCCTTCGCTTCTCCTCAGAGGTGGCAGCCCTTCTGGTGACCAGGCTGCAGACGAAGCCGAGGACTTGCGTCACGGACAGGGTAGCATAATGAAGGCCGGCACAGACCCCAGTACTAATCACCCCAATCAGGGGGGTGAGAAACCAAAAAAAGGGGTCCTTGGTGCCCGTGAAGCTATCGTTCTCGTAAAAGTCGATGGCTCCCGTCGTGTTTGTGCTATCCGCAGCACCTGGCAGCCCCCATTGCCTCCAACCCCATATGGACATCAGAGTTAGGAAAAGGACCATTGCTGGGAACGGCCCGCGCAGGCATAGATCGAGGCCCTCGGCAAACGGAATGAAGTCGCCGCTCTTGTCATACACCTGGAACTGCTTTCCAAGAACCATAACCACAATCAAGAGTGGAAAGGCGGCAAAGACAGTGCGGTACCGCATGTACAACTTTCCAAGGCTCCCAAGGATATCAATACGAAGTTTGATAACGAGCTCGGAATCGCAAGTTGGGTCTGTCCAAACCTGGATGCCGATGCCCTTCTCTTCTTCATGCCTCTCGAGCGGAGGCGGCACGAACGGCGAAACACCATGAATACTAACCTCCGCGCTTCTAACGTTCACAAAAAATTTGGACTCATAAGGTTGGGCAAGATGTTGCCTGACCAAGGGCGCGAAGAGTGCTTGTTTCTTATCGCACATCTGCGGCTCGATTTCCAGATGGTAGGCTAACAGGCTTGACTCGATCGAGGGTATACGGAGCTCCGAGACGGTCGGGCGTGTCGGCGGTATATGCAAGGTTATGCCCGCTATGAGGAGTCTTTCCAAACCAACGTCACTCTTTTGCGTCGAGGTAGCACTATCAGCAAACTCAGCTAGAACGAATCCTTCCCTAGGTGTAGCGGATTTGTCTAGGACGACGACGAATTGGTGGTCAGATAGATTTTCTGCGTCATATTGGAGATACGAGAAGGGAGGCATCTTCTGCTCGTAGTCGAGAGCGAAGGGTTGACTCGAGGACGTTGTCGACCGTGGCAATGCGATCGAGTCGTGTGCTGCATCCTTACACGCAAATCTTGCTGACGGCGTGCCTCCCCCAGAAAGATCAACGTTCATGGTAAACTGAGAGCCCGGCTCTTGAGGCTGCGACGCAAAGATGCTGCAAAGAAGAACCTTGAGACTGCCGTCTCCGGCTGGATGCGAGATGGGCGTATCGGAGAGCAACGTGAAATGAGTGGTCTTGGGAGAGCCCATTGGGGGCACCGTGAGCAGATAGGCTCTCGGTTCGACGTCGTGACCGAACTCACGGAGGACAAGCCTCTCCCCGTTAGGGATTACCGTACTTGTGCCGTCGCCGAGAGTCAGGAGAGTGGAGGCCGGCTGGTACGGAAACGCCTTTTCAGTTTTCGGTTCTATGCCAGTAAGAAACCACTTCCTGAAACGTCTCATCCGCTCCGACCGCGGCTTCGTTTGCGACGCCCTATTCGCGTCGATGATATCGTACAGGGCCCGTGTGACGACCTGACGAAATTGGTCGCACCACAGGATAGCTAGATGGTCCATGCTTGTCCACACGGTTGGAATGGTAGTAGTGAAAACTGTGAACCCATGTGTTTCGGGTAGAATAGACTCAACGCTGGCATAGTCGGAAGGAACCACTGTATCAAGACTACCGCCAGCGATGGATATCAAGGTAACGTCCCGGAGAGGATTCTCGTTCTCCAGCTCCTGCGTATGAGCCTTCCTCCAATAAGTGTTGATTGTATCGTATATTTGAACGATCTGCCCGTCGAAGGTAACTGGAGGCTGGGAATGTGGCGCTGACAAGGTGACAATGGTGTTTATCGAATCCGGCTGATAGTTAGGTGTGACAAGGGCAGTGCGTGCAACGACACCACCCATTGAATGGCCCAGCACAACGACCGATGTCGGATCTGGAAGATTGGAGTGCCGAGGTGACCGATGAGGGTCCATGTAGAGTGATAGAATATATCGGATTACTTCGTTCACGTACTCGGCCTGGTCAAGGAGAGTCTGGCCATGGAACGCGGTGATATCTTCATTGAAGTCGACTGTGAAGAAATCAAGATTCTGAACGCCCGCCTCGAGGGCTTCGCCATTGTGCCGTAAGACATTATAGAAGTGATTGGACGCTTCAGATGCGATAGGGCGCACCTGCTTGTAGCTGCCCGCGTTCCCCGGAACAAATAATACCGGTACGCCTGTCAACTGCGACGGTTCAAGAGTCAGTGACGGGTCGTTTAAGGAAGCAAAAGCGCGGGAAGACTATAAATATAAACCCCACGGAGCGAGTAACCCAATAGCAAGGGACGGAGACGACGGTAGGCGTTTGTACCTTTTCATCATTCAAGGCCTGCTCGCGGTAAAGATAGAGGGAGTACTTGCTAGCGAATCGCGTATGTTCCGTGTCGAATTCGCTGAGCTTAATGTAGGTTGGCCTCATGTACGACATGCGACATCCTTTCGGGTCGAGTTGGCGAGTGGAGAGCGAGTGGAGAACCGTCGCCAACAGGGAAAGGCCAAGTAAGGCGACGAGAGCAATGGGAATAGTGGTGAACCACGGTCCTCGACGAGGCCTAGGCTTCTCCGGATCTTTTGCATCGTGGTTGAGGCTCTGCTGCTGCGTCGAGGCGAAACTCTGACCCACGACTAACCCGTTTCGGCCGTGCGCAGCGTTCCCATTGCCGTTTGCGGGACGTCTGCTCCTCGCCGATGATGGCGCGAGCAAGCTATCGACGTGCGACGCACCATTGACAGGCGCAGGGCCGCCATCACAAGGCTCGGGCTTCTCGTCCTGGTCGACGGGGCTACCGCCGGCGCCATAAGAAGACGCAGATGGCCGGCCGTTCATCAGGGAGAACGCTCCTCCGGCTGGAGCTTCTGTGAAGCGGCCGATATGGAAATTGACGGGGGTTGCGGCGGCACGCCGGCTTGGCAAAAGGAAAACGGGGAAACAAACGAACGATAGGAAAGACAAACGAAGGATATCGCGGTAGGTGTGAATGAGCGTTTGAGTTGGGGGAGCTTCAAGAAAATGTGCGACGGGTGGTACTAACAAATGGATGGCGTGTGCGACACGAATTAAGGTCTGATACGAACAGCCGTCGGGTGGACAGGTACGCTTCCAGTACGTACTTGTATACCAAGGTACGACGTCCATCAGATGTTGCAGCGGCGCTACTCAGAGGGGTATCAGGGAACCTGCTGCGTGCACGGTCCAGCTCAATCGGTATTGACGAAGCAGGTGGGCGTGGGTCCAGGCAACATTCTGTTTGGTGCCAATGCCCCCACCGTTTCCCCCCCAGGGACGGCTAAGACAGTCCCCTACACAGCAACAACTACAGGTTCGAGTACATCGGCAGTCGTTCTATGCTCAGTGCCTTCTGACACCTCGAGCCTCAACAACCATGTCCAATCCATGCTGCAACCAATACGCCCGTACAAACACCTGCGGGCGGAGAATTCACTACGTATATTGCTACGCACACTCACCCCTCTTCCGACCATGTATATGACAGGTAGTTTCGTGCCGCTTATCATTCTATTTGCCAGGCCTCCAGGCCTTCCGCACGTAGCTGAGACGCCCTCCACGAAGCATGGAGCTTGACCGGAAGTATCAACGCCTCCAATCTCATTATTCATACTACCATTATGGTCCCGATCGACATCGCGAAAGAGTATTCGTAATAGCCTGTCTTTGCTTGTCAGAGAGCGACATGCGGGCCATGTCCATCACAAATTACCCCACCGCGTCCGGATAGGGGGATGAGCACGACGTCAATAAGACATACCCACCTCGTCCTCAGCTTATAGGTCTGTACAACTCGTCCGCAGCAAGTCTTGCGATTTCCCATATCTTCCGCCTTTGGACAACGCCTTGGGCTAGAGATATCCTCCGCTGTTCGACAAGTCGGACACGGCTCGGCGGCACTAGGACAGAGGTGGCTAGATCTGGGTGCATCGGCTGCTCAGTTTGCCCGCTCAGGCGGCCAGTCCGCGAGGAATACGAAGACGCCCAATATCTCATGCACCTTGGGAGGTAGCCGGCATTTCTCATGCGATGTGATGAAGTACTTTAGGGTGACGCCCGTGGAAGGGCTCCACTCAGGGACGCTTAAACCTGATCGAGCCGCGCTAGCGGTCCGTTGGCAGGAGCGATCTTTGTTGGATCGACTCGGATAACTAAGAACCTGCAAAGGGGAAAGGGGTTGACGGCCAGTGGCAAACAGCGGCGGAGGCCTGTATTTCACATCATCTGGGCATCTGGGGGCCAGACCAGGAACACGAGGGATTCTCAGCCAGTCTTTAGCGAATGCAGCCTTCGTTCGGGACCCACGAAAACTAAGAAGCAAGGCACCAAAAGCAAAAGCAAAGGTCCTTCCGCTTGAGTCGGAATGGGGTGTCCTGGCTGGAACCGCAGATCTACCAAGGAAGGGATACCATTCCAAACACGAGCGGAGGAAATCCAGCCCAATCGGATAGATTACTTCCAAAGTAGTGGGGGTGGGTGGGTTACTAAGCGATCCACTGCACAAGCTTTAGGCTTGGCACAGACGCGTCCTTGGGGTCGAGAAGACGCGTTGAGTGGTTCGCTGACATCAGTCGTCTTCCTTATGCAACAAACACCAGTGCATGCTACGACAACGGGAACAAATATCTGCCCCTCCGTCTTGAAACCAGCACTCAAGTTGGTTTTTGTTACCGTTCAGTCCTCCCATGGGGCTGTGTGCACTCAAGCCATCTTATCCTAGCGGTCACGCACATGGACAGGGTCTCGAGGGGTTGCCTGTCGCTGTGCACGAGTTCCCCATCATCTCGATGAAATCTAGGGGCTCCCTACCACTTTCGCTGTGAGGCCGGCATCAACGACGGCCCTATTGGACGGAGAGGAGGAGCCATGGCCACGATCAAACAGATCGACAGCGGCTCAGTAAGCCCACCTCGTCCTCCATCGATGCCTCACGCCTAACCGCCATTCTTAAAAGATACACCGTATTCAGTCGGGTCAAGTCATCGTTGACCTCTGCTCCGTAGCAAAAGAGCTAGTAGAAAACAGTGTCGATGCAGGAGCCTCGAGCATAGGTAACTCCCTAGCACTTGTAAGCGCTCACTATGAATCATGGTAACTAACATGGCGTCCTTAGACGTCCGGTTCAAGAATCAGGGCCTGGACTCCGTCGAGGTCCAGGATAATGGGTCAGGAGTCTCGCCCGAAAACTACGCGTCATTAGCCCTAAAGCACTACACCTCCAAGCTCTCCGCCTACGATGACCTATCCGACCTCCAGACCTTTGGCTTCCGCGGCGAGGCGCTATCATCCCTTTCCGCCCTCAGCCATCTCTCAGTCGTCACCTGTCAGGCTTCCGACGCTCCGAAAGGAACGAAGCTGAAGTTTGCCGCTTCCGGCACCCTGGAAGAAACGTCAGTCGTATCCGCGAAGCCAGGAACGACCGTTCTCGTGGAAAATTTGTTTCACAACCTGCCAGTGCGACGTCGCGAGCTGGAGCGCCATATCAAACGGGAATGGGCCAAGGTCATCTCTCTTCTGAACCAGTATGCCTGTATTCTTACTGGCGTCAAGTTTACCGTCTCGCAGCAGCCGAACAAGGGGAGGAAGATCGTCATGTTCTCCACCAAAGGGAATCCCACAACACGTGAGAACATTATCAACGTCTTTGGGGCAAAGACCATGGCAGCGATGATCCCCCTCGACTTAAGTTTGGAAATGGAGCCCACGTCATCCATAGCCTCACAGCACCGCAGCAAGTCGACAGGCTCGTACAAGGTCACCGTCAAGGGCCATGTCTCGAGGCCCGCCCATGGAGAAGGCAGACAAGCTCCTGACCGCCAAATGTTTTTTGTTAACGGACGCCCCTGCGGTCTACCACAGTTTGCAAAGATCTTCAACGAGGTCTATAGGGGCTTCAACGCATCCCAATCTCCCTTCATTTTCGCCGACATCCAACTCGACACACATCTATACGATGTCAACGTTAGCCCAGACAAGCGTTCCATTCTCCTTCATGAACAAGGGCGGATGTTGGAGAGCCTGAGAGAGGCCCTTAATTCTCTATTCGAGGCCCAAGACTACACAGTGCCCGCGTGGCAACTTACTACGCAGAAAACACCCTCTGTGGGAAGGTTAAGCGTCCCGCAAGCGGCGTCCGGCGTAGGAACTTCCAGCCCTTCCCCTTCAATTACCACATCTCAGACCACCAAAGCATCTGGGAGGCTCGCCGAAACCCAAGCCGGCGAATCGGAGTCCGAATCGACCCCGGCTTTGTCTGGACCCAAACTACGTTCGGCAGACTCACTCACGACAAATCTCATCAGCAGTTGGGTCCAAAAGAAAACCAGTTCAGATCCTAAATTCAACACCAGCCCGCTGCCTTCAGAATCCCCCCAGGCTGACGGTGGCGACTCTCGAGAACCAGCCACAAACCCCGAGGACTCGTCAACACCGGTAGTAGTTGACCGCGAATTACCTGCAGCACAGAGTCCAGAGCTACTTCCTCAGGAAGAGCGTGGAATATCTAGGAGGGTTCGAGATTTCCACTCGCGGCTTGAGGAACTAAAGCAAAACCCCCCGGAAACTAGCCAGAGCAACGAGAACGAAGAGGTACAGCGATCTCCAAGCTCGTCTGCTTCTCGCGAAGATCTTCCCGGCTTTCGGTCGGCTAACTCTCTACTCCACTCACGGAAACGGGCAGCCCCGGATGTGGCTACGGTAACCATTGGGGATCAGACGGTGACGAGTCTGATCGGGTCCTCCGCGAAACGGCGTCGAGAAGACAGCTCACCTTCCCCTGCCCATGTCACGAGCCCAAGCCCGCAAAAGTCAAAACGCTCTGCGATGCCGAGTTTTGGTGGCCGGCTTTCGCAACTTTTCTCGGCCAGTCCGAACGGCCCTCGAGAGGCAGGTTCCCAACAGCAGGGAGCCGAGGAGCGTGACCCGATAGAAGACAGTGATATTAACGAGGCTGGAGAATCCGATGAAGATGAGCCCGAGGAAGAGAAGCTCGACCAGACGGACAGGGCCTCTGATGCGGAGTCTATAGATACGGGCCATGTGGAGCGGGTCACTGGTGGAATCAACTTTCAGCCTCTGGTCACCGACACGGAAGATGCCTTGGCGGAAGACGTCCAGGCTGATGCTAAGGAGAGCGGTACAGCAGGTGGCACGGCAGAGCCGGCTCCCCAGTCAAAACCAGCGGAGACGCCTCCGGATAGGCGGACTACTGCATTCAAGCTTGGTAACAGGAGAAGAGAGCCAACCCTTCAGTGTGAACAGCATATCCGTGGGGACATGGACGATCTCAGTTCGAGGATCCTTACCTGGAAAGCCGCCGTTGACAGCCTCGCAGCCCTCCATGATGCCGGGTCGTCGGAGCAGAACACGACCGAGGTGAACGACGCCGAAGAGAAACTTAGCCTTACAATTTCTAAGGGTGACTTTAACAAGATGAAGATAATTGGGCAGTTCAACCTCGGGTTTATTCTGGCTGTGAGGCCAGCAGGAGACGGTGCCGATGATTCTTTAGCGCGACAGGATGAACTTTTCATCATCGACCAACATGCGTCGGACGAGAAATACAACTTTGAACGTCTACAGGCGTCCACGGTCGTCCAGTCACAACGCCTTGTCCACTCTAAAACCCTCGATCTGACGGCCCTCGAGGAGGAGGTTGTCCTGAACAACCTTCCCGCCCTCGAGACAAACGGCTTTAAAGTCGCCGTCGATGAGACCGGCGACCAGCCTGTCGGCGCAAGGTGCCAACTCCTGGCGCTGCCCCTAAGCAAGGAGACGACCTTCTCCCTCACCGACCTAGAGGAACTCATATCCCTCCTCGAGGAGAGCCACGCGACGTCCGAGACGACGGCGGTGCCGCGGCCGTCCAAGGTGCGCAAGATGTTCGCCATGAGGGCGTGCCGGAGCAGCATCATGATTGGGAACGCGCTGCAGCGGAAGCAGATGGAAAAGCTCGTGCGGCACATGGGCGAGCTTGACAAGCCGTGGAACTGCCCCCACGGCCGGCCCACGATGAGGCACCTCTGCAGCTTGGGGGCCTGGGATCGCGCGGCGTGGGAGGGGGACCGGAGGGCCGCAATTTCTGGGCTGGGACACTCTTGGGCGGATTACTTAGAAAGGTAGACCCCGCGGTAAGGACAGGCTGGGCTATCTTGGATCGGCGTTGGTAAATTGTCGTGCTTCTGCGCAAGGGTCAAAATAGAAGACGCGGCGTGAGTGAAATAGACAGCGTAGTTGTAATAAAACACTTCGGTCAAGCTGCTTGATCAAGATTGCTGTCGCGGGCATCTATGTAAAGTGAGTCAAATTGTCCCATTCCGATTTTAATCTCTAACTCCTATCCTAATGATACATGATGGTCCGTCATAACTACCTGGAAAATCAATCAAAATGCAAACAACCAGCGCGGAGATACCATCCGTCCGTTCCAATGCACCCCCGTATCCTCCATCTTTCTCATCTCAGACCCATATGTCGTTCCGAACCCATTCCATCCCGAGACCACACCACAAAGGAGGAAGCCAGTTCTCCACGCCCTTTAGTTCCCGTACATACTAAACCTTCCATACGACCGCCCCGCTTGTCCCTCTTCGGCAACCTTTCCGCTCACGTTCCGTCGCCCGAACGCTCCGCCGGCCGTGTCGTAGTCGTTCCCTGATGACACCTGCCGGCTGCTCCCAACTATGACGGGCGGCGTCGCGGGCCTGAGGTCGCCGTAGGGCTTTGCGACAAAGTCGCCCTCGGGCTGAATCGAGCTGTTGCGGAACCGCTGCTGGAGAGCCTCTACCCTCCCCATAGGAGCGGGCTTACCGCCGGAGAGGTCGGTGATGTCGGCGCTGCCGCTCACGTTGCGCTTGTTGAGGCTCGTCTCGGAAAGCACATTGGTGGGGTAGGGGGTCTTCTTCCTCGGCGGCGTTGCGGGGTGCGAGCCCAGGGGGTTCGGGTGGATGTGCCTCTCCGCCGGGTCGTCCTCAAAGTCGCTGCCTGCGAGTATGTCCACGTTCCCCTCGTTCTCCGAGTCGGAATCCGCGTAGTTGCTGTAGCGCTGGGTGAGAGCCTCGTAGGTCCTGCTTGCCCTGTCCCGCTCCTGGGCGGCGAGGGCCCTGTTGCGCTGTTGAGTGCGGGAGATGAGAGACTCAGAGGTTGTCCAGTTCTCGGTGAACTTGGGCGCTCGCGGCTGCGTGCTCGAGCGCGGTGATTCAGCAGCATGACTGTCGTCCATGCTGGGGTCGTCTAGGGGAACCCCAACATATGAGCCCCTGTTTGAGGATCGTCCTAGCGGCATCGAGTCACGGTTGGAGGCCAGAGAGTACGTAGAGTTCCGCGCCGAGGCGGTCGGCGTCATCTGATAGTGTCGGCTTGGCAAATCGAGCCGCGAGTCCCTGTTGCTCGATGAAATGGACGAGCCAGCGCGCGTGTGGTGGAAAGGGACTGACGGACCGCGGGGCACTTCCTCCAAGCCGTAAACAGACCCGCGGTTACTATCGTGAGCCGTAGACGTGCGCTTGCCCCCCGAGAAGTCAGTGTGCATAGTCGAGGTCGAAGATTTGGCCTTCTTGTGCCGCGTACGCGCCGTGAGGTTGGACTCCAGCGGGTTCATGTCCGGTGGCATCAGAGTAATCTTTCGGAACATGATCCCAAGCCAGACGGATACCAGAAGGGTGGCCGCGTGGACAAAGCTGTCCGCGATCATGGCGTAGTAAACTGCTGGCGAGAGGATGGCGACCGAGGACTTTTCTGGAAGAAGGGTTGACCATTCTGCTCCGTTGTTCTGCGCCTCGACTGCGCCGTAGGCATAAATTGGCAAGACGCACAAGTCGCATGTGGCGGCGAAGAAGTGGTAGGCGGACGAGGAGGACGGAGTGCGGGCACCGGCCGGACGGGACAGGTGGTAAATGCCATAGGCGCAGTGGATCGCAGCGATTCCGGACTGAGACTCGGTCAGCACGTTGCGTTTAACAACACCTCCTTGGATTCCAGAAACTCACTAGGATCCTAAGAAGCCATGAAGTCTGCGAATGGACGTTGGTAATGAGGATCATGAGGGCCAGCACCCCAAGCGCGGCAATACACTGGATAACTCTCAAGGCCAGCATGGCCCAACGGATCCAGACGATCCACTGCTTCGTTTGGGCGCTCATGGCTTTGTAGTTATTGTTCCGGTAAGACAGAGGGGCTTGAGCACTAGAAGATATTGAGAACATAAGAGGTTAGCGCCAGTCTCCCGCATGCTTTGTTGGATTGAGCTAAGGCAACACACTCGGGATGGCGGTTGAAGGATAGGAGAGGCCCGTCCTTCTTCGGCTTCTTCTTTGGTGTTGGCTCCCAACTGGCGCGGGTCACGGCTTTCGGATCAAATGGCTTGGTGTGAAATCTGCTATCGTCTTGCGCGAAGTCCAGGAATGGCTGCTGCTGTGTTGGCGGCATCTTCGGAACGAAGGGCGGTGATGCCGCGAAAGATGCGATGCACGTGTCCCAGAAAAAGACTATTACGACCCGGCTTTATGATTGCGACTTGCTTGAGAAAAATAGTACGATGTGGGGGGAAATTCGACGTCGCTTAAGAGGGTGATATTGGTAACCGAACATTTTGAGGTGACGCGTTTGTCGGCGGCTTCTGGTCGCCACAGCAACGCCTGGTTTGCGGCGGCTCCCCGCCTAGCGGGGCGGGGCCCATCCCTGCTGCCGACCCCGCTATTGACCGTCAGGGACTGCGCATTTTGGCATGCTGGTCCCTCGTTCACGGAGACTCATGCGCAGGCATTATCTTAGCTAACTACACGGCGCCAACCGAAGAGGCCGCAGTTGCGACCCTATGACTGTATTAAGGCGTCTTGGGGACTCACTGATAAAACCGCTTCCCGCACCGTCACCGGGCTGCCCCTTGCCATGTTGTCTGGTTCAGTCGCGGGACGGGTTGGACCGAGCGACCCGATCGGGAGAAGCTGCCGTACATCCGATGGTAGCACAACTTGATGAGAGGAGCCCATGTGCATCCCTTAGCTAACGCTTTCAGAGCTGTGACTCTGAATGCGCACCTCGCCACATCCCGGGCCTATGCCAATCGACTTTAAGCCGCACTTATGAACACCCTCTCGAGGCGATACTCTCCGGATGCTGTGCGTGATGATTGAGCTCGCAAGACGAAAGTAAGAGTCAACGCCAAGAGCTCCGTTAGGCAAGTTGCCCCGGCTATCAGAATGGTTGTAACGACGGTTAAGGGCTTCATGCCAGCAACCGTATGATGCGGAATACGTGAATGAATAGTGTTAAGGGGACTAGGCTGCGCAGGGGTCCAACTTGCGGAACGGGAGCTAACAAATGAGGCACGAGAGGTGTGTAGTGTGGCCTTCGCCCTGCGCCTTTGGCGGCAGTAAGGGCTGGTCCATTCCCGATCATTCCCCTGGACCAGCGAATTGTGATTACCAGACGGCGCACGACCGTGTCCGGCAGCTGCAGCATTTGGTCCCAACGCTTTTAAACGCATATGTAAAATGGAACGCCATCATCCGTAGCGAGTCCGTAAGACATGTCGCCCACACGATCCAAGCATACTAGGCGCTTATCGTGGCTGGGCGTTTACTGTATGATGACTTAGTTTGGCCGGGTTCGGGAGGGCTTATACTGTCGTGCGACATCGTAACCAAGGAGACAAGCACACAAACGATTCGCCCCGCTGGCGAGGAGCTGTACATGGGGGAGAATTGAAAAACAGTACCGCAGGGCAACTTAAAAGCCAGGGGTTGGGGTGGGCGGGACTCACGCCGACCCGAGGCTTCAACATTTACTTTCTCCGCTTCACGCTCTTTTCCCGCCCCTCTTTAAGGTGCCTCGCACATACCTTGTTTTATATTCCTCATTTGGATGGGTTACAACGCCCTGAGTGGGAATCCTTGTGGCAGCAGCAGGGTACTGTTAGTACCCTTCTAGGGTACGGCCGCGATGTCCCACAGAAACACATCCCACGAGCCGAGTAGTTCATGGCCAGGGCTTCCCAGCACACGTGAGGTCCGAAAATGTTTTCGGTCAACCTTCTTCTTCTGCTGGCAGCTTGAAATCTTCTATGGGACGAAACGCAACTTTGAGCCGCTCCTTCTATAACTTGAATATAGAAGGCTTCTCCTTCCAAGCATCCGTGAACATGGTTTCGTGTTCGAAGATTCAACTCACCACGGTCTCCAGGCTTTGGGATGTCTGGACCTGCCGTAGTAGACTGATGTAGATAACGACGACATCGTCCTTGACGCATATGCGGAAGTACCGGGCAGCATCCTTGATGTCAGGGGACCTGGTATCTGCAACCACTTGAAATAGAGCTGGGTAAATCCCTACTTCTATTGCTTGTAGTCGGTAACCATCCCATCTCTAGCCCCAACAAGAGCATCGCACCATAGCAGAACTTGTGAGATTCTTGCATGTTCCGCTCTCACGAGTGCCCGTTCCGAATCGCAACCTACAGGGAAAGTCAGGCGTCTGTCACTTGAAACCGCCATGGCCGACCCAATGTAGATTCGAATGGGACTGCCTTTGATGAGAAGACACGAGGATCCACCACATTTGTCGGTCTCGGCGACGGGAAACGCTCGACTCGCGAGGTGCTTGTTTATTCTGGGACTCAGACCGGTTCGGGCGACTTTGCTTGCTTCGGCTATACGGACGTCGAGAAGCTTCAAGCGTTAGGAACAAAGTCTCCTGCGATCATCAGAAACAACAGACTTGTCCCGTTACCCTCTAGAAACGGGGAGTCAACGGGGTAAGCGGGGATAGTGGTCAGCAAACAAGTATATCTCCCGGTAATAGCCCCCTTGACGAGCTCCAGATGTAGCTCGTTCCGGGGTGCCACTGGTCACCATTGGTCGAGCCTTCATTTGGAAACTGTTGTATCAAATACTCCAAGTTCCTCTATCATCCTAAAATCTTCTGAAGGGGCCGTGGATTGACGAATGGTAGAGACGAATTCTTCGTCTAGATCTCCTAGGGAATCAAAGCCCCACGCGAGCTGCGCTGACGGCTCTCTGTTCGTCTCGGGAGTCGGTTTGAGGCTCGATATGGCGTGCGTGTCGGATCTGGACCGGTTGGGTAGAGCGCCCGTCTCTTAGTTAGATGTGAAAGCGCTTCTACTGAGATAGTTGCATCTTAAGTGACGCCCGTGGCGAAAACTCGTCACCTCTTTAGAAAATCCTCTGAAGAAGATATCAGCATCAGGCGGGAGGTCAAAAAGGGGCTGAATCCTATGGAGCCGAGGATTTTGACGGGAGCACGGGGAACCCGCTCTCCTGCGGATGCTCCTTGCCATGGTTCACATTCTCTGAGCCTCCTTGCTCTTGTGAGTCCGTGTCCTGGCTGCTCCACAAGTTAATCACCAAGCAGGGCGGACAAGACAACTTAGAAATGGGAACCGCCAAGAATCGTATCCTCTGCCCATCAGTGGCGGCTACCGCCACTCCCAGTAGCTAGACACGAGTTCGTCTTTCCTGATTGTTCAAGCCATATATTGATAATCACCCTCAAAATAGTTGAAACCAGGAGGCATTGCAGGAACGCCTGCCAGTGCTCCTTCCGAGGCCTTGGCAAAGATATGCACACGTGAAAGCCAGGAGAGACCGACAAGGCAGGGTCCGTTCTCGACTTCCTGCGTCACTGCCCGAATGTTGTAACCCTAACTCGAGATTAGTATGGCTTTCCAAGCACTCCCGAGAAAGGGGTTGTATCCTATGGGGGGGTGCGATGGGCGGCACAAGCTCATAAAACTCGGACGACAGGCCCAGCTAAACATGGAGACGGCCTTGAAGAGAAACTGGATTATTCTGTCAAGGCAGGGAGCCAGACTCTAGTGGATCTCGACGCCTCTCTCAGGTGCATGGAGCAAGGTGGAATCGGTCTCGGCTCAGCAGTATGAAGCTTCCGGTCCCGGCGCCAGTCGTAAGACGGGCCTCGATGTGCACCATTCACCGCAGTTGGCCCTTCGATTCTCGCTTGAAGAGTGGGTGAGACCAATCTCGAGGGCTTCAGTCTCAGGCGGGTATGCGGGCCCTTTCCGCCATTGCAGCATTCGAGGTAGGAACACCAGTGGCGTCAGACCGACGCTTACAGGGAGACGATCAAGCTTGGCAAGCCGATCAAGCACTCGAAAGCCAGGTCCAAAAGGAGGGCCTCATTCCCTGACCAGCCAGGTCCGCTCAACCTCGGCCCATGCCACAGAACACGCCCTCAGTGCTAACACGTGCGTGATACCCTTGCCGCTGTTCCGCATTCTCCGCGCTGATCTTGGGTGGCACCAACCAGGAATTCCGCCACGACCCCATCCTGCCCCGGAGTGGCAGGGTGTAACTTCCTAGAAGAGCGGGGCTTTTGCTACGAGGCAGAAGGTGGGTATCACAAGCGGCGCCTCTTTCCCCAGTATCTTGACCTCAGCGTCGTAGAGACGTGCACGCGAAAGCTTGTGAAGTCGAGCTGAAGCCGGAAGCTCGTTCGATTGGTGGTCAGGACGCTAAGCTTTTGGTGGCAATGTCAGGGCCGTCCAGCCCTGCGATGCATCCAACAGAATGAGTGGGTGTCTATACCGGAGATTGCAACGACGAAATGAGAGACCTCTCACGGCTTCTCGAACTCAGCCCTTCTCATGGCACCCAGGGAATCCCCCTATGCATTCCGGCGATGAGGATCGGCGACCGCCGCAACGCTCCACAACGCTGCCATTGCGAGGATCAGCCCTTCTAATTTCCATGAACGATAATAGTCGTGAGCTAAAGAGCAATTGAATTGTGTGGGCCCAGAAACGGCAGATGGGGCCGATATTATCCGCCTTTTCGTGTCGGCATGTGCGGGTTTATCAGGTCCACACGTATCTCTGGGACGCTGATGATCTCCTGTCTGGATTTGAGCGGGGATGGAGGGTCCTGCCCGGCAGTCCGACCTGCCCTCCTCATCTCAAGCCGGCCCAGCGAGCCAGGAACGACTGGACACACAATACGTCAGGGCGCCCAAAACTGGGAAGGAGAGTGTGGGTTGGCAGACGCGTTCCTGGCGTGCCTGACATCATCACATGCTTCTAAGTATTCTCACCTCGGCGCCGAGGAAAGCGACTTTCCCCTTCTGGGATCCAACTCAATAGCTGCATGTCAAAGGTATATAATGCAAAGGGCAGGAATGGGGTGGTAGGTGCAACCCAACAACGTCGGAAGGAGGCTGGACGAGTGGCGAATCGGACGTCGTGGAGCGATTACGGATACGATGGCCGCTCGGGGGAGATGGACCAATCCGGCATTCGCGCCCGATCGATCTTGCAGTAGCGCCGCTCACCCCGGGTCCTGTTCAGTGATGGGTGGGTAATTACGGGGTGTATTATTGGGTGTGGCGCGTCTGGGGATTGGCCCACCCCGCAGAGGCGGCCAGCTCCCCTGGCCCCGGGACATTCCTCACGAGTGCCTGTATCCTCGATGCTGGTGGCGGCGTCGATCATCCGCCGTGGAGTCTGGGGGGCCTTTTGTCGCTCGCTCGTTTTCTTCCGAGTACGCCGTATTTTGCGGGCGGAGGAGATGAGAACTGGAGTTTTGGTGGGGAGGGGCCACAGAATAGAGCCATTCCATCATGCGTGACAATCGCGGATCTTGCCGACGGATCGACGATTCCAACGACTCGTAAAGCCGGCAGCACAAAACTCCGAGCTTTGTGCTCTATGCCTACGTAAACTGTCTGTCTACTGCATCGACCTCTTCCCATTCGGCCATCTGCATAATCCCTCATGGTCCCCGATCTGGCATCTCAGCGGGGGCCACGCGCACCGACCAATCTCCAGTCCGGGGAAATCAAAGGACGGGGCACCGGCGCCAAACCAAAAACCCATCCCCAAATTTCCCCTCAATTGGGTCCCACTTGGGGCCTGCTGTCGAGTAATCACAGCTGCCGGAGAACTGGAAACTCCACACCCCAGCTAAGCGAGGGGTCGCGGGACGGCCGCTCCGCCGATCCATGGCCGCTCCCCGGTTCGACCGTGTTCCATGTTAATCGCAGCCAGGCCACTTGCCCCCTGTTCCCTGGCCGACGTCGACCAGGAATCGAAGCCAGTGGCGGCGGGGGGGGCGTCGGACGCACTGCAGGTTTTGGAGCTGCCTCCTTAGGACATGATGCATACAATACACCTCGTATGGCGGGCCGGTGGGGCCTGCGTACCGCCCATGTATTCGCTCTCCACACCACCCTCTCCGCCCATGTTCCGGCCTCCTTTTACAGACGAAGCTCGCATTGTGTTGAAATGACAGGGAAGTTCGGGCATAAGCCTGGATGAGGGTGCTTAAAACGTAGCGCCTCTTTTCTCGGACAGGGGTTATGCAGACCTCGGAGGAGCCTGCGATGTTCACTGCAGCATGTGAAGCACGAACAGAGGCCAGCAGAATATCCACATTCCTGGTGCCTGGTGGCGATTCAGCATGTGCGAGGGAACGAATGTCCAATGTTACCCTGTCTGAAATTAGTATGCCTCCTTCATGCTTCCCCAGATGCGCGAGGGAGCCAGGTATTGGACCCTCAGCAAGGCGAGCATTTTCCCCATGCTCGCTCATAGGTACCATCGCGTCCATGGCCCATTCCGTCCTCCTCCACCAAGGCCGGGGAAGGAAGGCTAACAGCCCCATAACCTGAACAGGGGGTGTGTGTGTGGACCTAGCATCGGACCCCCGCAGATCCATGCCTCACATCGATGCCCACTCACACCATGCCCCAATGCCTCCCCATCCCATCGTTTATAAAAACCGTCTGTTCCCACCCCCGACCCAGACTTTCTTCCCTTCCCTCCCCCCATCCTCAAACCATCACTCGCTGCCAACACTCGTTTTTCACAAAAGCCAACACCCATTCGTTGTTGCAAAAAACATCACAACCGCAAAGATGAAGTACTCGGTCGCCATCCTCGCCCTCGCGGCTGCTGCCACCGCGCAGAAGATCGACGCCTGCGACGGCAAGGCCCAGCCCTGCATCGACAACGCCATCGCCGAGAGCGGCGTGTGCGAGGCCGGCGATGAGGCCTGCGCTTGCGAGAACATGGAGACCATCCAGGCTGGTGCCACCTCTTGCGTGCTCGAGGCTTGCGGCGGTGCCTCCGAGGCCCGTATGTCCTCCCGCTTCCCTACTCCCTTGCTATCTCATCAAGATCCTAACAACACATAGTCGAGGTTGTCGAGGAGGTCAAGGCCTACTGCGCCAACCTCCCCGAGGATGGTGGCGACAGCGAGGAGCCCACCGCGACCGACGGCGGCGATGCCGAGCCTACCGATGGCGGCGAGGAGCCCGAGCCCACTGACGGCGGCGAGGAGCCTGAGCCCACTGGTGGCGACGAGGAGCCCAGCCCTTCTGGCGAGGAGCCCGAGGAGCCTCAGCCCTCTGACGGTGGCTCGGACGACGGCACTGCGCCCATTGACCCGCCTCAGGGTGCTGCCGGCGCGATCGCCCCCATGGGTGGCCTCCTTGCTGCCCTCTTCGCCTTCGCCCTCTAAATTACTCACCCTTGACAAAACAGCTTTGTTCCCTGCAGTGGAATGACGTTGGGAGCTAGGGATGGGGTTTCTGGGGGATGGGAGATGTATGATGGGAATGGGATACAGGTGCAAGCACATGTATTGGTATTCGCTTCTGTTGGTGGAGTGGTGGCGGCGAGGCTCTGCCTCGCGACCTTAATGATAATATTGGTCGGGACTCTATATTCCCACAATATTCCCACAATACTGTGAATCTCTCTTGATTCTTGCTGAATTCCCTCCGAAATGTCGCCTCAATGGCTTCCCTGCCTTCATGAAACGTCGTGTTTAAGTGGTCCGAGGTACGAACACGGTACCTTCCCCTCAGCCCTGACAAAATGCACTAGCGCCGAATAGCGCCCGAATTCCCCACACACCCCTGGCCAATGCATCAGCCCACCCAAAAATACGTCGTGTCACGCTTCCCATGGGCAGATTGCTTTACCACTCCCCTCTCCCAATCAATGGCCCTACATAAACTATCCACTCCCCTCGCTTCTGCAATCGTACATCAGCCGAGATGAAAGATGATGCCGCTTCGGAAATTTCCACCGACACCAAAAAAGGGGGCATGTCATATCGTCAAGCGAACCAAATCATGGTTGACCGGGGAGGGTGGGAAAGAATCCGGGGAAGGGCGCCCGCTTGAAAGCCACTCCCGAGATTAGCTGATCAGTACCGGTATGAAAGGGGGGCCATCGGTTATTGCTTTCGTTCGAGGTACAGTGGTACGTAATGCCCTGTTTCCATTTCTTGATTAATGAGCGCTTGACCTGGCTGGGAATTTTGGTACCGAGCCACTCGGCCGGTTTTTCCGCCCACTCCCGATGCTATTTCTATCCGAGCTTTTTGCAGTTGCAATCATGTCATCGCCCTATTGCTTCTCCTGGGTGGGAAGTGAACCGTGACAACTCAGCATAGGACAGAGTTCGAGAGTGTCAGGGAGAATAGATGGGTTCAATGCCTAGCGTCATTTCCTAGCAACGACCGAGATCCCTCTCGCAAGATGTAGCATCAAAGCTGCGGAAGGGGGCAGGGAAAAGGACAAAGGTCCCTTGCCTCAACTTCCAAAGATCCCCTTGTCGAACAGCAGCCATTTCTCACCTAAGTTCCCTGCCCTGGGATGAGCTGCAGGACAATATAAGTACACAATCCCTCACCATGGCTGTCGTTCACCTTCCTGGGACCGGTCTCTGCAATCCCTATCACGCAGCAATACCTGCAAATGGTGCAGTTTGAAGTATTTGGAATTTGAAGACAGACCAGTCTGCCGGTTACACATTATCTGGTATCATAGACATTACGTATCGTCGATCTCGTGGTATCATACGTCCATCCATCACTCCCACACTCCCACATCAACACCCTCATCCCTTCGCACCTGAAGTCTTCTGATTTCTCTCATATCTCCCACCGCTCTACCTCTTAGCCGTAATCGCCTCAACCGCCAATGCTTCCACCCTTCGCGAATAAAACCTCATGACATGACACAGGGGATCCCCCCAGATTACCCCCCTCACATCCCCGTCGCCTGCCGTCTGCGCTACCACACCCTCCTTCATCCTCTCCTCCAGCGTCCTCTTGTCCCCACCCTTCCTAGGTTCCCGCGACCTCAGAACCACGATCCGCCCCGCGAGGCTGAGCGTACAGTTCGGTACCCTCCACGTCGGGGCCCGCGCTTCTGGCTTTGATGGGGCATTGGGCGATTTCGAGGCAAACTGCGCTTTCCTCGAGGAGAGAGTCAACTTGGACTTTTCCTTTCGAATGACCTTGTCGGTGGTTGACTTCGCCTTTGGATCGGGGGCGGCGAGGAGCTCAATCAGCGACTTGACGTACGCCTTATCTGCCCTAGCCACAGGGTCCCCCTCGTTGATGAACGCCATGAAGACGCTCTTCCGGAGCCTCGACGTGTCATGTTTTGTGAGGGGCAAGAGCGAGACGGGGGGAGAGCCGAACGTGATGCAGTGGATCCGCTTGAAGGCCCCTGCCAGGAGGCTCAGCTCTGACTGTGCACCCTTTGACGAGGAGTGCATGTGTGAGTACAAAAGAGCCGCAACTGCGCCCCCGGCGCTGTGGCCTGTGATAAGGAGCGAGTAGTCTTTTCGGCCGGGTTTGTCTTTGAGTAGCTGGCGGAGTCGCGCTGCGACGGGTTTCACCATACTCCTCGCCGAAGAGAGGAACCCGGCGTGGCAGAGATTTCCCGGGTCATCCTACACTCGTTAGAAACCGCGAATTCCCCACGACGGGACATGGTACTCACTAAGAAGCCAACAGGAGACGTCGGCTCCATATTCAAGTTCACCGCCCAGTCCATAAAGGTCGCCGTCCCGCGGATAGCAAACACGATAACGCTCTTGTCGTCCATTGGCACCGACTTGATCACCATTGCGCGGGTCCCTCCCCTCCAGTTGGCGCTGACATGCGTGTCCTTCTCGGCGCCCTTAGGGGCGGCATAGACTCTCTCCGAGTAGTTGGCGGCCGCACAGATAAGCGGCCATGTTGAGACGTACCTTCGTCAAGATGTTAATAACTCTCATCATAGACTAACAGAACTTCACAGGACTTACAATTTCAAGGGAGGGAGGTCTCGAGGGAGCCTCGAGTTCGCGTACAAGTCAACCTTGCTGAAATAGCCACCCGATGCCACCGCAACCGCCACCGCTGCTGTCGACTTCGGGTTCTTGTTGCCCTTCCTAGCCTTGGGCGCCGGCGCCCTATCCTTATCGGGGATACGCGATACCTGCTGACCCGTATGACCCAGAGGCGGCCGATATGTGAAGAGATCCCGCTCGTGGCCAGCAATTTTCTCCACATCAATCATCGTCATGATGTGGTTGAGCCGACTGGAAATCTGATCCACCATAGCCGCCGTCTGGTTGATCATCTGCGTCCCATACGTTTGCCATGCCGTCAGGCTATCGTCGTATATCTGGGGGATGACATCCGTGACGACGTCGTTGGTGATGTTGACAACCGAGTCGCTGAACTTGTTCAGGGCGCCTGTGGACTTGCTCGTTGTGATGGCGCGGGAGGCGGGCGGGGTGTGGAGGTAATACTGATTTACGACGATAGGTGGGCACGGGCGCTGCTGGCTGTTGTTGTACGATGGTGGAGCCTGGCCGATTGGCAACTGCGAGGGGGGCGTCCAGTCCGGCGGCGGGGGGAGATATCCAGCGGGCTGGACAGCCATTGCGGAGCTGCACTGGAGCTGCTGGTCGTTGGGCCAGCAGGGAGCCTGTCCAAGCGGTAGTTGTTCGGGCGACGAGTGCAAGAGTTGGTGATGGTCTTGCGGATGAAGTCGGGGAGGTAGATTGGGATGTGAGCTTGCGTTTGCGCGAGGAGGGGCCTGAGAACGAGATAGGCCTGAGCGCTCGGGGCTCGTCGGCTTCTTCCGCTTCTTGCTTGTAAAGAGCCCCATATTCCGCAAGGGCCGCGCAGTGAGCTAACGAGAATGCCGGTTTAAGACTGCTCAGTCGAATTCCTTGATGGTGTCGAGATCCTGGATGACAGGGTGTGGCAGTGGAAGCCGTCGCCCTTACAGGCGCCCACGCTAAGCCTCAAAGACTGTGACCGAAGGGTTGGTGACACGGTGAAACTCGGCAGGCGAATCGAACAGTTTCCTCGTCTGGTTTTCGTGCAAACGTTGGAAAAGATAGGAAACACAACGTGAGGGAAAAGCCACGAGGGACTGTATTTCAGGACACCCGAGGGAGGGAATGACGCAGTGGAACTTGGGGACCCACGGGGACTAACGGGAATGTTGCAAGGCGCGAGAGATCGTAAGTTGGGAATTTAAGGTTCAGTTCGGCGCAGAAGAGCGCTCGACATGTGGATTGGGGCGTGAGAGAGAGCCCCGATGTGATTTCCAGGGCTTGTTGACGCTTGTCTCGCGAAGGGTGGAGAATGTCTTAAGAGATGTCTGCAACCGCATCTGGGGCCCGCGGACAGGGACAGAGCCCGAGGCAAATCAAAGCAGGGCGCAGCGTTATCGGATGAAGGGCTTGGGCAAGGCGACGTGAGAAAACGATCAGAACGCCTTGTCATCACACAGCTCCGCGCGAGAAGGGGGCCTCAGTTCAAAAAGGGATGGACGGGGGTCCAGATAAAGAGTAGAATCCAGAGGGTGCTAATGCGGGATACATCCCCGCAAGTACCGAGACGCGGAAGCCAGAGTATCGGGATCACGCACGAACTTGTCTCTCCGGGAATAATAAATGGCGGCCGGGTACTTGCGCCGTTGTAGGGGGATACTCGGCCCCACCTTCACCTTTGTTAGCCGGAGGGTAACAAAAGCATGACAGGAGCGACCCTGCTTTGGGTGAGCCGATCCCGCATGTGGAAGGCGTGCTCCGGCAGCGACGACCTTCGCGAGGGGCCGCTTCTGCCCCGCGATTGGCTGGGCCCTCCAAAGTCTGTCCCAATAGCGCTGCGCGTCTTTCAAAGCGGCGTCTAGGCGACCGGCCAGCGAGTGACTGAGAAAGGCGCCATCCCGCACCCTTCGGAATAAAGTGCAACCCCAGTATTTTGTTCTGCTGTTGTGTGTTACTCGTACGAACCAGTGATACCCGCAGCGGAGCCGAACTGTGGCAGTGTCCAGCCGCAGAGCTTCCACTAACACGCCCGGTGGAGAATGGAGCGCCATGACTTGCGCGTGCAGGAACGGAACCGCCAATCGCCAGCGCCAGCACGAACTCTCTTTCGATGGGCGCAAGGGCAAAGGAAGGGCTCGCTTCCTGACGGCCTGCTGATTTGAGTTCTGACGAGAATGGGGGGCTAATGCATGCATGTACTTGCTCCCACGCGGTGTTAGGGGAGGGCTTCGGTCCCTTGTGCGACTTGAGAGGTGCTGGTGCTGGCCTGGACCCTGTGGAGCCCTGACGTCAGCCTGTGAGACAGCTTCTCCATCCGCGCTCCCCGTGCTAAATAAAGTAGGAAGGGATCCTATGGAGTATTGCGTGTTTCGCTCAGCCGTCGGTACAGTACTTCCCCCTGCCGAGTGAAATTCGCCGTCCCATCCGGTGCCTTCATATTCAGCGGGATCACAGACTCGGTGCGGGGAAAGTTAGGGCGCCTCTCTCTAACACGAAGCATGCCCACTGCCCCTTAATGCAGTCACCCGCCGTCTCCTCGACCTCGGGACCGGACTGTCCCCAGCTCTGTTTGTGTAAAGTATCGCCTCCCGCATGACTCGAGACGGGTCGCTTTATCGGGATCGGGGACTGATGATTCTGCGAGGGTCTGGATCATGAGGGTCTCTAGACGGTTTGAGACATGGCGGCCCGGTGGGTTTTCGTCAATTTGACGAAATGGGTGTCTCAGACGGGGAAATATCAGTGTCTTTCTCAGGTTTGGATCGCCTTCGGAGGGCTCAGATAATAATAAACAAGAGCGTCTCCCCTCCAACGGCCCTGAAGGCGAGGACCTGTCCTGATCTCGGCAAGATGTGTAAGTGCGAGGGAGTGCATACCTTCGTCGCCAATTGTCTACGGCTGCAGGAGATGCAACCAGGGTGATCCAGCACGTTTGCGCCCAAAAGGTCCATCATGAACCAAACAGGCCATTCTCGCATCTCCCACGACATCACCGAAAAGGAACCGTTAGCGTCGCTGCAAATGCCTCGGCCCGGGCTTCCTGCCTGCGCGCCTCATCGTACTAGCCTTGCTCAGTGGCCGCCTCCGAACTAAGAAGCCTCACCCATGTGTCCTCACATACAGGTGTGCGTACTGTCGGGTATTCGGACAACATCCTCTAGAGGACAACTAGTAAACCTCTACGAACTAGAGGCTGATCCGGTGTGCGCAGAGCTATCCCTTTTCATGGCCTCGGACGGTGGCCGCGTAGCACGAGCAGTGAACTCGGTCCAAGCTGAAACGGGGACGCCTGCTTGTTCTATACGAGGCAGGCTCCCATAGGGAACGTGCATATTGGGGAACGGGCGGACAGGGCGCCTGATTTCTCGGCCAGGAATCGACGCTTGCTGTCGCTTTGACTTGGCCCCGCCATCCTCATGGTACATCGGAGGCGCGGCCTACCGGTCTATCTCCCAGTCCGTTCGACAGGATCACAGGGGAGGAGCCAGGGTAGGATTTTCAATAGTCCAGTTCACTGTGTGAGAGGTAATCATTTCACATTGAATCCATGCTTCCAGATGATTGCGTGTGTCATGCCTGTCGCATGGTTAGTAAACCTGGCCCAACTATGGAACCGGGGCTCGCTCACCTCGTATTTAGTACTCCTAAACGCCAAGCACCCAGGTAATCTCGCAGTACTGAACCCTATGCCTTCACGCAATATCCTCTTCAACCTCCATCCCTTCCTTCTCCTCCTTCTCCTCAATCCCCTCGGCATCTAAATCCGGTCAGCAATCGTCGTCTCACTAATCCACCCTCTCCCAACCCTTCCATTAGTCCCACGGATACGGGAACAAACTCACCCTTCATTTCAACTTCCCCCTCCTCCTCCATCTTCCTCCTTAGCGCATGCGCCATTCTTTTCTCCAGCTTCTTCGCCTTCTTCTTGCTCAGCGGCGCCCTCGGCCCGCTCGTGGGTAGGAGGCCCGCCCTAGCGCCCCTCTTCGTATCCGCCCGCGCGTCCCGATCCTTGGGCTGCGCGGCGCGCTTCTTCTGAACCTTCTTGATGTTGGCGGCGCGGGTGAGGCGGGAGAGGCGGGATTTGGTGTTGGGGTTGGAGACGTTGACCATGTTGACGGTGCGAGGTGTCCTCAGGTAATAGTGTTCTTAGTTGGGAGGAGGCCCTGTTTCTCTGTGGCGGATTGGGGATGTTGGGAGGGTTGATCTCGTTTGAAGAGGCCGTTGTCGTGGTACTGTCTGTAGTC
The DNA here is from genome assembly GCA_030271035.1 of Microascus cirrosus. Classification (NCBI taxonomy): domain Eukaryota; kingdom Fungi; phylum Ascomycota; class Sordariomycetes; order Microascales; family Microascaceae; genus Microascus; species Microascus cirrosus. The sequence continues at coordinate 220,754 of JAMBUN010000052.1, forward strand.
GAGCCCTTTGCAGGTTGGGGAGCGGTGGCAGCACAAAAATTTTGGAGGGGCTGCTGCGATAAGATAAGAAGGGAGAACGGTGACATCGCGCCAGAAGTAGCCCCACCAGGCTCTTTCCGCCAGACATGGAATCCCAGCGCAACACAACTCTCTCATCTCAAGAGTGCTAAAAAGTGCAAGCAGCGCCGAGTAAACATTACACAATTTACATTTTTTCAAGTCCTACCCAAAGTGGACGTGTTCTATATCCAATGCCTGATACTCCATCCCCCATAATTAATTCATCCAAATGTTAACTCCTCGCATCCAAACTTCAATCCCCCCTCGCCCGTTCGAACTCTTACACTCACTCGTATGTCTTCACCCTTGCACGCTCACTTCACACCCCGTACTCCCCCCTCCGCGCAACCTCACTACTACTTCCACTCTCAACCCCGTCCCTTACCACCTCCTTCGACCTCCTCCCTTCCTCCTCCTCGTCACTCACTAGCCCGTCGAGCTCAAACTCCTCAGCGTCCCTCAGCTGCTCCTCTTCCCGTGCGTCTGGGATCACGCGCTCCGGCTCGTTGCTGCTGCTCTGATCGTACAGGTGGATGAGCATGTGCGCAAAGAGGAACATGAGGAAGGCGAGCGAGTAGAGGATGAGGATGTACGAGACATGGTCCATGGTCGAGCCGGCGATGAGCTCCATTTGCTCATCCGTTGCCCCCATGAAGAGGAAACCCGACGCGTAGAGAAGCTGTATTAATGTTAGTAACATCTGAACAAGCGTAGTGAGATCATCAAAGGAAGAACTTACAAAGACGGGTATGTACTGGAAGCTGTTGATCTTCCGGCCGTCTTCGGACAAGCTCATCGAGTCACGCAGAACAATGGCGATCTCGACGATGCGCGACACGCCCGCAGCCATGAGGGTGTACCCGAACATGGCGTGCACTTTCTCGCTAGCCTCCAGCGACTGCGGGTGTGCCGACATTCCCCACCCCGTAATCAGCAGCACAAACCCAGGCACAAAGTTCCTCTTAGGCTGCCCGTCGCCGTCACGGCTGAGCCAGATCCCAGCAAGTCCCGCGCACCACCACACGACCCCCATAGTGGTGTGCTGCCAGTCATTGCCCCTCCAGTCCTCCCCCCACCTATGCTCCGTAAACGTATTGACGCACCCCCACGCCGCAATCACGGCACTATCATAGAACTCTTGCGACCTGCCTGACCTCCGCACCCACACCTGGCCCGCAACGAGGATGATCGTCAGGACAATTCCGTACGCCACGAACGCGCCGCCCATGATGAAGTGCGCCGCGCACTGGCCCAGGTGGTCGTCCTGGCAGAAGCCGAGCGCCGTGATCCCGCCGAAAACGAGCTGCGTCCAGGAGAGCACGGGGAAGGCCTTGCCGAGGAAGGAGTGGAGGGGTTTGACGAGGCGGCGGATGCGCCCGTTGAGGCCCTTTTCGAGGTGGAGCTTGAGGTAGATGCCCATCGCGACCTGGGTGGAGAGGATGAGGAAGAGGGGCGTCGCGAAGTCGGCGTGGGCGTTATTGGGACGGAATTGGCGGCCGCCGTGCATGTGGCCGAGAAAGTAGCCCAGGATGGCGATGGCTGTCGAGAGAACTTGGACGGGAACGTGCCAGCGGCTCTTGACCAGCTGGGGGTTTCATTAGTGGAGATGGCACTTCGAGAGACTCTCTAGAGAATGCTTACCCCGAGAACCATGCCAATAGGGTAGAGGACGCCGAACGAGAGCATCTGCAGGAAAATATGGGCCCATAATACCGTGTCCTGGAGAAGGTCAGCCCATCGATCGTAGACGGGGAGTCTCAGGAGTGCTCCGCACGTACAATAGGGTCTGATGAGATGGTGTGTCCCTCCGGTATGCCCTCCCCGTGGTGCTCGTGCGCCCGTGCCCCGTACATGGCCCAGGCCACTAGCAGAAGCCGGAGGCCCCGCGCGGGGTGTTGTCGCGCCATCGTCGTCTGCTCCGTCAGCAGCGTGATAGGACCGGCCGAGGCAATATGATCGCGGTATCGCGCGTCGTGCTTCTTAAGATGGTGTCCGTGGCGTCGTATGGTGTCTGCACGTCGCCGGAGGATGTGTCAAGCAAAAAGTTCAGCGGGAGGAACGGCGCCGGGACCATCGGATGGGCGGGTGGAGACGCCAAGCAGAGCAAGCAAATGCATGCGCGATCGACGAGGGAAGCTGGAAGTTCGGTACTTGCTGGTCGACAGTACTGTACAATGCTTCGACGATTGTTGAGGAAGGGGTCGTCAGAAGGTTGGAGGTCAAACTCGTTTTCGCCTGCGTCCACTCGACAATCGTGCTTCTGAATCAGCAAGCTACCTGATCTCCACGCGTGGTGACGAATGGGGCGGGCCGGACATTTTGCCCAGGTTCTCGGTAATCAAAACGTCCCCGAGACGGACAGGGCCCACAATTAAGGCTTCCGGGTGGGCCGGGAAGGCGCAACTGTCAAGTCCAAAATGCGTCATTATATTCTGTCTGCTGCTGCCACCTGCCCAGGAGATTGTCAGTTTCGGTATTCTACTGTCGCCGCCGCCAATATCTAACCGCGATGAACATCAACGGCCGACACAAGATTCCATTCATCGATTCTCACGGGATCAGAAGGGTTGATGTCGTAGCGACGAACGGGAAGTTGGGAGTTTCACAGACTCTACAGATGTGCACACTTGGACACTGCTGCTTTTGACAACAGTGGGCTTCTGAAGTACTTTGATAGCACTGCTCCTGGAGCCGCTGGCCTCGATGGCCTTCGCGTCATGGACAGCAGGCCAGGCTTTGTATTCTGAAGCCCAATAACTCGTCCGCAAACTTCTCGCCATAGATAGACTTGCTATTTATGCTGTTGCCGCAGATGAAGTCACCACCCCGAAGCATGAAGTCACCCATGACACAGTAGAAGGCAGAGCCTTTATATCCAAAGCCCTTCTGGCTAGTATAGAGGGCACGAGAGTTGGCTGTTGTCTTAGGAACTGCCTACGCTCCCACTCGAAGTTGAAGAAGACTTGTCTGGACGGGATGGAAGTTCTGGTGAAGAACCAAGGACGGGAGTTGATAGATGGGATAAGACTTATTGAGCTTGGCTAGTAAGAGAAGCTTGAGAGAGAGTAGATAGGAGGGTTGGCGGGGTGGGAAAAATTGAAGGAAGTGAAGTGTCGGTATTATTTTGGAGCTGATGCAAATTCAACAGTGGTATAATATAAGAATTGGAGGAATGGAACGAGGAGGCGAATAAAGAGGTCTTAAAGCGTTTGACTATAAATATAGGAATAGTACAAAGAACAACTCTCTACAGAGTAGGTGTGGGAGGCGGAGAAGACACGTGCTTCATAGTGAGGAGATAGGATAGGACGGGTCACAAAGGGAGGAGGCAAATACCCTAGGGGTAAGGGAAGGAGCTACCTGGCTATTTACTCGGCAACCTACTTCTGAACGCAAGAGGTTCGTTCACATAGTAAATATAGCAAGAACGAGTGCGCCCCCAAGGAGATAAACACATACAGATGATGCTATGCGCAATGCAAGGGCGACCCTACTAGCGTAACCGTAAAGTAAGAATTAATACTAGACAGAAGCGCTAACCGTTATAGTAGTTCCCGCCGGAGGTTTTCATGGCGAAAACGGAGAAAGCCTGCTCGCCAGCGTCAGGGAAGGAGCAAACCGTGTCTCCAACTGCTCACTCAGTACTCGTATAGTTCAAAGATATAATGCATTATATACGTATTAATACATTCGAAGGAGGGAGCAGCTTGCGGCAGGTGCCTTCTTTCTTTGGAGGAGATGACCAGCAAGCACGACTCGAACACTCGTGAGACTTTCACGTAGATAAAGAAGCCATATGATAGACGGGTATATTTATTTGAAATGACAGAGAGAGAGAGAACGGGGACTGTCTTTGAGGGTGAGAGGCGGGTAAAGACGGGACGGAGACGGCTCGGGGCGGCCGCGACTATCGGACGAAGATCGGCGGCTTCAAACGAGTTAGTTCTCAGCAGTGCAGATACAGCGCTCCCGTGTTGTCTATCCTTCTCGGATATTTTTTCGTGGGACTGGTATTGTTGGCTTTGTCCCCTTTGTTAGACTCATGGTGGTACGAGGGTCGGCAGAAGAGGGCGGGCCGTCGTCGTACGAGCAGACAGGTCGAACATATTCAGATTGGTCGTTCGGCCAATTCGGAACAAGGGTTGCACCGTCCTCCTAATCACACATAAGTCTCTAATATGAATGTTCTATTAGAAATTGGCTCTGTCTTTTGAGTAGTCTCTCAATCCGAACTCGAGTGAGTGTCATCGGTAGGAGCGGCTTACATACGCCTCTGCTGGCCATGTCCAACTGCCTGCCCGCCCGGCTAAAACCAAGTCTTCGCTGTGTTCGCAACCAGTGCCACCAACCCAGGATCCCAGACTTCCTACCCTGCACCCGGAAAGCCCCAATGCTTATAATTTACTGCAATTCCCCGAAAGGCCGCTACCGAACGCGGTCCATCCCGGAACCTTATTCCTAGATCGCCCCGAGCCCTGTGGCGGATAATCCCCGAGCTCCCGTTTCAGGACCGGCTGCAGCCCACCGTCCGCGCCTGGAACCTCCTCCCCCGCCAAAGAGCGGGAGGTTCCCGTGCATGGAAATGGGTTGATCTACAAACTGTGACATCGACGCGCCAATGGCGGGACCTCACCGGAATTCTGGCTATTGGCACCTGTAACGGGGTAAAAGTCCGAACAACCCCCACCGAACCACCGCGGTAAGGGGGAGGATTACGTCGGAGGTGCGATTGCTATTATGGGGGAAGGATGGCGCGCATCTCAGGCTATTTTGCCTTGGAACGGCGATGGAACACCTCAGCACGGCGGTTCGGCGGTGGGAGGTGGTGGTCGCAGCTGAGCGTGGTGTTGAAACGAGAGGATCCGGGTGCTTTCCTGAGAATTTAAACTCCGATGGAGTTCTTTACGAGGTTCGTAAATAGAGGGTCGATCTCGCACATCAAGGACGTCCTCCACTAACTCTTTTTCTCTCTCCAGGTTCGTCTGATTAGAGTCATCCTTTCATCTGATCCCGAAGATGCCAGGATACGACTGAGTTGCGGGTTCCACCCTGTTGCCGGACCACCGAGACATTATGTTCACTTCCCTGTTATTCCTTTCCGGCTGATAGAATCGACCTTCCCGCCTAATATTCAAAGGGATCTGGAATACCCTTTCCTCTTCAACCCGATTTGACGCCAAATTGAACCGCCGCTATGGACGCCGCTGACCTTGAAGAGGACCATTCCTCAGACCTCAATCCCCTCCCCGCTGTCCTCCGCCACGGCCTCGCCGCCGTAGCAACATTCGGCCTCCTCTCCTTTATTACAACGGCCACCCTCCTCACCTTTCTAACCTACAAGCTCGTCTCCTGGCAAATCCGGCCGCTCAATCCGCCGCGCTCCAAGACGCCCTCGCGCTCCGAATCCCCCGAACTCTTCGACCACAACGGCTTCCTCGTCCCATCTCGCCCCTTAAGCATCTCTTCAGCACCAGAGGAAATTCCAAAGGAGGACACCTTCTGGGAGCGGTTACGAAAAGAGCCGCCAAATCAGTTTTTAATCCTCATATTGAATTTGTTCCTGGCCGATACGCAGCAGGCGCTGGCGTTCCTGCTTAGCCTGGACTGGATCGTGAGGGACGGGGTGGTGAGCGGGACGTCGACATGCTGGGCGCAAGGGTGGTTCGTGTCGAACGGGGACCTGGCGAGCTCGATCTTCATTACAGGTATCGCGGTACATACATACCTGGGGGTCGTTAGGGGGTACCGGCTGCCTTCGTGGGCGTTCTACTGGGCGGTGGGCAGTATGTGGGGGTTTGTCTACTTTGTGAACTTTCTGGCGGTGCTGATGACGGATAACGGGAGAGAGGTGGGCGGGCTGTTCGTGCGGGCGGGCGCCTGGGTAAGTCTGAAGAGGAATGGGGGCGCTGCTTAGGTTGGGATGTGAACTGACGCTTGTAGTGCTGGTGGAACCCTGTGTTCCAGGACATGCGACTCTACCTCCACTATCTCTGGATCTTCCTCTCCCTCGCAGCAACCTGCGCCATCTACACCGTCATATTCCTCCACCTCCGCCGCCTCAAGCGCAAGGGTGGCCGCGCCCGCCGCCGTGCCTCGACGTCCCCTCCCTCGCCCTCCATAACGCGCAGCAACTCCCGCATGAAGCATTACCCCAACCCGGACCCCAACTGGACCGCCAAGCCTCCCGGCAGCCCAACCTCTCTCGCGGGCTCTGTGTCATCCACAGCCTCTAGCCTCAACAAGGAGCTTCCCCCGATCCCAGACTCGGCACGCCAGCAGACCTTCCTCCTCTATCCCCTCATCTACCTCGTCTGCACTGTGCCCCTCGCAGCTGGACGCCTGGCGAGCATGGCGGGCAACGAAGTATCGCTTGCGTACTTCTGCTTCGCCGGGGGAATGATCGCTTGTAACGGGTGGATGGACGTGGCGCTGTACAGCTACACGCGGCGGGCGATAGTCTTCGCGGATGGACCTCCGAGCCAGGACACGGGGATTGACACGTTTGCGTTTATGAGGACGCCACCGGCGAGGAAGTACGGGAATGTGGTGATTGTCCATGGCGGCCAGGACGAGAAGAGGAAGGGGGAGAGATGGAGTGGCGGGGTTATTAAAGGGTCGAGGGTCGGGAGGCTGAAGGCTTTAGCGAAGGGGAACGGGAGTGAAGAGGAGCTGAGAGGGTTTGGGATGGGGAAAGGGGAGGTTATGGGGATGGCGATTCGGTGTGAGACGACGACAACAGTGAGTGTGGAGTATGACGAGCCTTCCAAGGGGAGAACACTGGCGTAGGGCTGGCTGATATTGAGGTAATGATCATGATGGGACGACTTGCGCTCTTGGAATTGGACGGGAGACGGGGATTTCGGAGGACGGAACACAGGCGCATGGGGTTTTGGACAGGCGGCAAGGCGTGAGGATAAAGGGATGGTACCATTCACTCCTTAAGGGATTCCCAGTTGCTTGATTTGGCTTGATCTGTACGATATACCCTCTCAGTTTAGCTCTACTTCGTTCTCTCCGTCCTTTCAGCACGCCTTCCCACGGAAATCCGCGTCTTGGTATTAGTGCCGGTAAGCTTGTTGTGGAGTAGCGCACCCCCAACGGCCAAAATTTTCTCGTCATCTCAGAGTTCTCTTCAAGAAGTGGTAGCTTTGAGGAAAAGTTCCCCGCTGGAAGAAAGGGGCTCTATTGACAAGTGTTTGATCAGGTCGATCTTTGTTCATGCGGCTGGACGGAACATCCAAACGCCTGAAATGTAACGCACCCGAGTGACAGAATCAACAATAAACAGCGGTAGTTATGGGAATGATATCTGCGTATAAATGTGAAGCTCTTCTTCTGAGCTTTGCAAATTGGTATCAAGTCAGTTCCCATGTCGCCTACGGGGGGTGCTCGTCGCCAACCCCTGCCTCTGGAATTCAACGGCCGTGTAATATATGCACGGAGCACGGTTAATATCCTTCTAGAAGCAACATGGTATCTGTGTGTGCACTAGCGCAGTTTCAGGGCAGACACAAGCGGTCTTGACTCTGTGGTTCACCGCGCGGATAACGTCCGAGAGTGCGGCACACCCTCCCAACCCAGCGCTGTTGGGAACGAGATGGATGGGAGAGCTGCAGCGGCTAAAAAGCCCCGGACGCCAGCCCAATTTCAGGTCGGCCTCTCTCTGCAACGAACCACCAGCTCTCACCCTGATAAAGAGTTGATTCTGCCAAGGATTCAACTGACCGAGTCGGTGACTGCTTCTTGTCACACTAGGTTCTATTGTGAATAATGAAAAAAAAAAGAAGAGAAAAGAAAATAAGAAGAAAAAGAGAAAAAAGTCTACCCTGTCAACGTCCTCCGTCCGCTGGACACCAATTTCGAGGGGCCGCGACTTCGTGGCTTACAAAGACGGAGGAAGGTCCACGCGAGAGTTCGGCGTAGAAAGTGGGGATTAGCGGGGCACCCGGAGCGATAGACTCGGCAGTACTCCGGCCAAGTCCCTCCGGTGCGGAGACCCCGACGACCCCTCATTAGCGGGGTCGAGGTAGCAGAAAATAGAAATATGACGATGGCCTCGCGCGCATTGCTAAAGCGTCCCGCCTTCCTGGTTTGCTTTCACATCCTCTCAACCACCCAAAGTTTGACAACCGTTCCCGACCATGGCCTCTAGCACCCTCAACGTCGGCATCATCGGCTACGGGTTCGTCTGCGCCCATACTTCCCTGCCTGCCTCTGAAGCTAACTGTATCAAAGCCTCTCGGCCAAGGTCTTTCACATCCCTTTCGTGCAGTCCAACCCGAACCTCACCCTCCACTCGATCGTCCAGCGCAACCCCCCGGCGGACGCCTCCCCCGGCGCCTCCGCCCCTGCCGACCACCCCTCCGCAACCCACCACCGCACGACCGAGCCCCTCTTCGCCGACCCGGCCGTCGACATTGTCATCGTGACCACGCCGCCCGACACGCACTTCGCCCTCACCGAGGCCGCTCTCCGCTCCGGCAAGCACGTCCTCGTCGAGAAGCCCTTCGTGCCCTCCTCCGCCGAGGCGCGCAAGCTAGCGGAGATCTCAAAGGAGACAGGCAAGCTTCTCTGCGTGTTCCAGAACAGGAGATGGGACGTTGACTTCTTGACGGTGAGGAAGCTGCTGGATGAGAAGAAGCTGGGGGACAGGGTGGTGGAGTTCGAGACGCACTTTGATCGGTTTAGGCCCCAGGCCCCCTCCGGGACGTGGAAGGCGAGTCTCAGCCCCGAGAAGGGTGGCGGCCCGCTGTACGACCTCGGAACGCACCTCCTGGACCAGGTCTACGTGCTCTTCGGTATGCCGGGGGCCGTGTACGCTAAGATGCCCAGCCAGAGGCGGGATGGCGTGGAGGACAGCCTCACCGCGCTGCTGAGCTACGAGAGCGGCCTGCTCGTCCACGTGCGCGTAGGCGTCCTCTCCGCCGAGAAGAAGCAGATCCGCTTCTGGGTGCGCGGGTCTACCGGCTCCTTCAGGAAGTTCGGCATGGACCCGCAGGAGAACCACCTCCGCACCGGCGGCTCCAACACGGACTCGAATTTTGGCATCGAGCCCGAGCCCGGGACGGTGGCTGTTGCGGGGAGCGATGGGAGTATCAACGAGGAGGAGTTCACGGTTGAGCCGGAGGGCTATGGGTCCCTGCTGGAGGGCTTTGTGAAAGCGATTAGAAGTGGGAAGGCGGAGGACGTGCCCGTTACGGCGGAGCAGGCTGCGGATGTGCTGAGGATTGTGGAGGCTATCCGTGAGAGCTCAGGGACGGGGAGCGAGATCAAGCTGTAAATTTGAGATGTGTACACTAGAAAGAGAAATAAGGTTCTCGTGTCTATATCCAGTACCAACGCCGTCAATGAGGGTATCAAGTTGAAAGAAAAATCCCTGTACAAACCCCCTTCATATGCAACCTCAGTGCCCTTCTGGCACATCCCCGAAGGGATAGTTAAACTTCAGCAGCCCATTAAGACCCCCAACCCACCCATCGTCGTCATCTCCCTTCTCCCCCTCCTTACTCGGCGCCCGAATAACGCACGGCACGCCGCCCCTCCACCCCCCCTTCTCACTCTGCACGATCTCCTCGCCCTCGACCCGTATCTCCATCCCCGCATCCATGCCTGCGCGTCTCTTCCCGTCGACGCTAACCTCGAGGTCCCGCCCGCGGTTCTTCTCGCTCAGGCGGAGGGACACACGCGTATTGAGCGGGACGACGAGGGGCCGGAAGGAGAGGCTGCGGGGACAGATTGGGGTTATGAGGATGGACTTAACGAGCGGGTGGACGATGGAGCCGCCCGCGGAGAGAGAGTAGGCTGTTGAGCCCGTAGGGGTCGAGACGATGATGCCGTCTGCTACCGCCTCAGTGAGGAACCGGCCGTTGATGAGGATATCCATAATGACGAGGTGGGGGTGGGGACCCCGATGGATGAGAAGTTCATTGATAACGTGGATTGAGGATGGGGGGTCCCGACTGCTCTGGTAGGCGCATTCGGAGGCCGCAGACGCCTCCGGGAGGCGGAGGTCAGGGTCGACGTTCGGCGTCGGGAGGAGCCTCGTGTTGAGGTTCTCACCACTCGAGGCATAGAGGCCGACTTTTAACCTATGGCGGAGGAGCATCTTCGAAGCACGCTGGGCACCCATGCTCTGGCCTTTCACCTGATCCCAGCCAGATGGCTGGCCGGGGGTCGCAGGTGGTTTCCCGCCTGCCGCGACGCGCGTGTGCGGGCCTTGTAGGTCCTCGACTGACACATTACTGCCGGACATGTAGACCTCCCTCCACGCGCGCTTATACTCCTCGAACTTCCACTCGCCCAGAAACCCTAGGGTCCCCATGCTGAAAGCGAGTATCGGTGGGACATCCTCATGCAAGCTAAACAGGCTCGCAGCACGTAGTATTGTCCCGTCGCCACCGAGGGTCGTCACGATATCCACCTTGGAGGGCATTGCCGTCGTCATGCGAGAAGAAGAATAGACAGGGAAGGGCAACGCCCCGTGCAGCTCCGCCGCAACATCCGGCTCGAAGATGAGGTTCAGGTTCGGGTAGCTGGAGTGGAGGTATTTTGCGAAGGCGACGGCGGAGTGCTTGACGTGCGGGGCGCGGTGTTTGGGGATGAGGAGGATGTTCTGCGGGGGACGCGGCCAGTTGAGGGAGAGGAGGTGGGTGTTGGGCTTCTCTTCGTACTTAGCAATGATGCGTGGGGGGAGGGAGGATATGTCGAGGATCTCGCGGCGGGTGAGCGTCGTGGAGAACGGGCGGAGGGATGTTGTGGTGGTATGGCGGTACAGGTTGGGTGCAGGAGAATGGGGCGTCCTGATATGCGGGACGCGGGTTCGGAACGCTGGTATTCGATACATGATGGAGGTCAGGAGCCCAGGTCGTGGAGTTGCGGACAAGGGAGATCGCCGGGAGCAAACGGGTATAGCAGGTTGGAGTGTTTATACAACAACCAGAGTCCGCACCATGCTCGTTATGTACAAAGAAGTTCCCAGAAGCACCGACGTTACTCAATTAAACAGTAAGCGTCACGATGGGAGAGGTTGAGTTTGCTCGTGGGATGGGGACCTGGAGAAAATCCGAGTTCGGGGCAGCGGCGATAAGGATAAGAGCTTGGGCGAATCAGCGCCGGCTGAATCCAAGCAAACAACCCCGCACTTATTGGTTCAATTACCAGCACAACCAAGTGGAAACAGCCGGCATGTCTGCTGACTGGCCCTGCCTCGGGTTAAAGCTGAAAGCTCCCTAGTGGCTCTCCGCAACGTCGCCGATATCGTAGGTTATTCTGCCTGCCTATATGACTCAACTATCCACGCGATCATCTCATAGTAGAAGCGAGCGAGTCCCGCTCTCGCTCGTTGGGGATTTCGATAGCTCCGGTGTAGTAGGGCCCTACATGCCAGTTGTGCAACGTGAAAGGATTTCAGAGATTCGGCTACGGTTTAGGGCGGTGCGATGGAACGGTATAACAGCTAGGGATTAATGGTAGGCATATACGGTCGCTGGCAGTCTGTTTTTTTATTATTTTATTTTATTTTTTTTTTTCAGTAAGCCGACCACCTGTCTCATATCCAACTCGTTCGTGATACAGATCGCACCATCTTGTTTGGGCCGTACCTTCCCCTAGGTTGGCGCCTCCTCTTCGGCCTTGGAAGGTTACTCTCCCGATTCACAAGTCAGCACGCGTCCTTCTCCTTGGTGCTATACCTGGTATAGTGACAGCTGTGGTCTCCAGCGATGGAATTTTGAGCCCTACTCCTAAGTGTAGATACCACTCGTGCCTGACTCTCCTCCGTCCTGGTTGCAATACTCATTGGGGTTACTTCGCCTCTGCACTCCTGGATAATGTCTTCCAGGTAATTAAGGGCTTTCCGGACTGGGTCAGGAGATATCTCATCTATTTATCGATCTTCTTTCGAGTATGTGGATAACTCACGCAGTTGCGTCGGCCAGTATCGCCATGACGGCATCTTGCGGACACTGGATGAAGGAGATGTGCCAGTACTTCATATTGAATTCAGCCGTTGCCCACGTTGTTTCCACCATGTTGCCGAGGCCACGGTCGATGCCCCCTCAAGGTTCCGACCCGACGAGGTTTTAGCTACCTTGGCGTGGTCCTCTCGACTGGTGGGTGGGTCCGGGTTAGGCCAAATTCCACCATGACGGCAGGGAGATAGTCCCTGTAGTCTAAGTCACGACGGGGCCCACCCTATGGGAGATGGTTAACTTTGGTGTTTGTAAGCTTAGCTTCGGCGGATTGTTGACAAGCAGAGAAGTTCCAGGAATCTAGGAGTCAACCTGTAGCCAATGACAATACCCTCGTTTACTTGACTTGTCGCCCGCTTCTCGGGGCGCGATAGTTCCCATACCTTTTTTTAGTAGAGGGTGTAAGTAGGAATGCTGTGGCGGTACAGCCGGCATGTATCGAAGACACCAAAGATGGGCACCAGGAGCTTGGAACGTATTTTATCTCCTGTGAGAGATGCAATCCACGGACGATGAGTCCGGTGAGCATTTGGAGATAAGGTTGATTGTTGGCAGGCCATCACAGGGCGGTTAGGGACCTCGGGTTCGAGGTAGAAGTGCTGCTCGCAGCCCCAAACCGGTTGGCGGGCGCAGTCTCAAAGGGATCAGACTTTCGCTTGTGTGTCTGCTGTGGAATGTAGGCCTTCCTTTGGAGAGGCAAGTGGATTTAGACGGAGGCGCGCCCTGCGGTCCCTCCCTAGTTCTACATGTTGGGCCGGGAGCGGGCTGCCATCACACCCTCGACAAGGGCTGAACGCCCGTCCTGCAGCAATTGGTATGCGCATCTGTTCAATAAGGCGGCTACTACCCCTTAAAAATCGAAGTAGATGCAGGCCAGAAAGGATGGCCACTCCCGGTCTGGGCAGAAAACACAGCCAGCACCTTGTTCGGGTTCCGGGTTCAGCGATGACATCAAAGAAGGCTCGGGGCTTGGAGCGGGTCGATAACAAGCGGATGATACGGATTCGTCTGGGTACTAAAACTGGTTTTGGATGATCGAGAGACAGGAATGTAGTACGTCCATGACGGAATCGCCACATGGTCAATTAAGGACACCAAGCGCATCACATGAAGGGAGCCGGAAGGTACCGGGGTACATTCAAACATCTTATATGGCCCGTGCACAAGCGCTTCACCCGAAGTACCTCGGTACCTACCCCTCCAGCTTCGAAACATTTTGTAGCTGCCTGACCTCACCGTCTGCTGCCCGCTCCTTCCGTGCAGAATCTAACACAGCTTCTCACGAGACTCTCTCGCGCCCGCCCTGCGACTGCCTACCTGCGCTCACGTGCCACCTGACGATATATTTCGATTTCGAACCCCGACACAACCTCGTTTGAACTTCCTCGACCGTTGCAACCTCTGATGAACCCACTATCGCGGCAGTGGTCTGAACCAAGTGGACCCTCAACTATGTCACCGGTTCCGGCCCACACATGATATATTGACCCGCCGCTGCCGCCTCCTACTACCTCGACTATTTGTATCCTTACACTCACAGCATTTTTTTTCACGATATCCATAGCTTCACCTAGAACGACCCGGTCTTCCGCATCGCTGTGCACCATACACACCAGCGGGTGAAGCCCGTCCATCCCGCCATGGAGACCGAGCTCAGGCATCGTGGCGTCCCCCAAGCTGAGGGCATTGCGGTCTCCTCTAAAAGCGACCTCCTCACCACGAACGCCGACGCAAAGAATACTGGCGCCCAAATATCGAGCGCTAGAAAACCCAAACATGGACGTGCAATGCAAATCCTACGTGGGATCTCCCTCTTCCTCTACTTCTTCCTCTCCTGCGTGGCGTGAGTACTCTCCCCAGCATCCGGTCCTTCCGGGCACCCGCGATACTAACGGAGTTGTACGTAGCATCGTGTTAACGCAGCTCATCGGAGCGCCCTTGTACTGGATCGACCGCGACTTGTACTACGCATATATGGCCGTCACGAAGGAATCCTTCGGCATCCTTGCCGTGACTGTGACGCACTGGTGGGGTTCCACGGTGATGCGCATAAGTGGCGACGAGTCCGTGGCGGGCCAGATCCGGAAGACGGCTGACGGTAGAGTCGAGTTCGACTTTCCTGAGAGGCTCGTCCTGGTTGCGAACCACCAGGTACGCTTACACATGTGATGCTTGGCGTGAGTAGAACTGACATCGAAGTAGATCTATACTGACTGGCTGTACCTCTGGTGGGCCGGCTACGCCAACACGCCCCAGATGCATGGCCACCTCTACATCATTCTCAAGGAGTCGCTGAAGTACATTCCTGTCCTCGGCCAGGGCATGCTCTTCTACGGCTTTATCTTCATGTCGCGCAAGATGTCTGTCGACCAGCCGCGCCTGGCACACCGCCTCTCCAAGCTCAAGACGGAGCACACGGCGCCCGACGGCTCCAAGTACCGCAACCCCATGTGGTTGTTGCTCTTCCCCGAGGGGACGAACGTTTCGCGAAATGGGCGGAAGAAATCCGCGGGGTGGGCAGCTAAGACCGGGGTTGAGGACCCTAAGCACGTCCTGCTCCCTCGGAGCACTGGGTCGCTGTTTTGCCTGAGGGAGTTGAAGGGGACCGTGGAGTATGTCTATGACTGCACCGTCGCCTACGAAGGTGTCCCGTAAGTTATTGCCTTGATCTGGAGTCCGACACGTAGTGTTAACATGGAGAAGTCGCGGGGGCTATAGCGAAGAACAATACGGCATTTCCAGCACATACTTCGAGGGCCAGCCACCCAAGTCGGTCAATTTCTACTGGCGACGCTTCCGCATCGATGAAATTCCTCTTGAGGATGCCGACGAGTTTGACCTCTGGCTTCGCAACCGGTGGTACGAGAAGGATCAGCTCATTGACGATTATCTCGAGACGGGCAGGTTTCCGCGCCTACCTTCCAGCATAGAGGGTGACTCTAAGACCGACGATGCGGATGGGTACGTAGAGACCGATGTGAGGACGAAGTCTGTTGGTGAGTTTACGCGGATCTACGTCGTGTTGGGGTCGGCGTATCTCGTTTGGAGGTCTGTCGCGAGGGTGTGGGGGAAGTTAGCGGGTAGTTCTTAAGGCCTTGGTGTCTCCCCCATTCCTGTTATCAGCGGCATATGGCGTTTACGATTAGACGTGGCGTTGGTACGGCGGTGTTTTGTCAACTCGGAGCGGATACTTGGATCATCTTTTGGGACATCCCTATTATTATTCCCTGTGGTATCGTTCTGGAATATGGGTTTGTCCAGGTTGTTACTGGCGTACTAGACTCGAATACCTCTGACCCCTGTCCTTTGGTTATGATATAGATGGTCGTCTTGAAACAGCGTTACTCCCCTCTCTGGTCTTAAAGCGGATGTATTCAAGTGAATATACAACGTTATTGGGATAAATGGTAAGCTACTCGCTCCAGATGACAGCGCTGAGCCCGTCCTCCTGTTGCTCGGCCCCCAATTGTCCGATCTGCAGCTTCGCGAGGGCAGCTCCCAGCTTCCCTGACGTGGTATTCCTCTCCAAGATGACCACATCTGAGGACGTCTGCCCGCCAACAGCAACCAGATCCCCAGCAGCATTGATGTCGAACGTCCTCGGGAAATTCGCTCCCGAGTCAGCGAGCTCGACGAAGGAGAAGTCGCCCGCCCCGCTGATCTCAAAGAGGGCGATCGAGTCGGAGGTCTGGCCAAAGGTCTTGTCGAACCGGTTGGTCGCGTAGATGAAGTTATCCCGTATCCTTATCTCGGCCGCTTTGGAGCCTGGCGGCCCGTCCGTCCCCTCCGGGTATGTCGAGACGATCTTGTTCTCCGTGAGGGTGAGACAGTCTCCGTACGACACCTCCCACGAGGTAACGGAATTTCCCAGCTCGTTGACGACGTAGAGCATGGTCGTGTCCCCCTCTGTCCAGAACACGCCGTGTCGGGGCCCGGAGCCGGGGGACGCGGTCGCGGCGGGACACTCGGTCAAGGTCCCGGAGGAGGAGATGGAGAAGATGCGAATAAGGTCGGCGCCGAGGTCGGCGGAGAGGAGAAAGGCGGAGGTGGGATCAGTGAAGGTGCTATGCGGGTGGGGCTGATCCTGGCGGTCGGCAACGGGGCCCGGGGAGGACATTGTGTAGTGGAAGGCGTCAAGGGTTGTGGAGGAGGAGGTGAGGGGGAGCTGGTAGGTTATTATCCCTCCGGCGTTGCTGTCTTCGTTAGCATAAACTATCTTGCGCACTTGGCCGTGAATGGCCAGGGATAGATAGTCCTGAGCAAGAGGGAACGTACTACTGCGCCGCCGCGATGAAGCCCTCTCCATTCTCTCCCCCAAACAAGCAGCTATGGAGCTCACCCCCGTCCGTGGCCGTCTCCCCAGCCGCAGTGAGCTCTCCTCCCTCGCCGACGCTCCATGCAGAGAGCTTTGTGCCACCCAGCCACGACTCGTCGGTGACGTAGAGGGTGGAGCCCGCGGAGTCGAGAGTCAACCAGCTGGGCATTCCCCCGACGGAGACCTGCGAGGCGAGGGTGAGCTCAGAGGCGTCATCGCTAAGGGAGAGGGTGTAGACGGTTCCTTCGAAGTGGGAGGCTAGGAGGGTGGCGGCTTGGATTGTGGGGAGGAGTGAGAAGAGGGCGACGGAGAGGGCTTGTCGGGCCATTTTTGCATTTGTGGCGTGAGGCCCGTTGGTGAGTGGGTGTTGTAAGTCGCGGGTAGGAAGGGGAAGAAGGGAAAGTTAACATGGGATGAGACTCGTTGGAATACTATGGGACTCGCTGATCTCGCCATTTTTCGGACTACCATCATTACGATACCATCTCTCTACCTCAGACAACCCCGTAATGAAACTGATCTCCAAAAGATCGCCAGGGTTCAACCCCTCAAGAGGTGGAAAAAACACACCCGTGGAAACGAAAGAACAGTGGCGCGCCCGAAGGTTCCCTATTCAATCTCCCCTTTTCCCCGGGAGAAAATTTCCCCGCGGATAGTACAAAGAATGGATCCGCCCCGCATAGAAGAAACGAAAGAATTCACCCCTTCATCTAAGCAAAAGGCAAAAGCCGTGGCCAAATGGGGATATTGGGGACCGGGGTGTTTGAGGCTAAATGCAGGAGCCTCATTCTCCCGAGAATTGCACGGCATCCCGCATCCGGGGCGTGAAGACAACTGCCCCCACGGGATTTCCGGTTTTGTTTTCCATGGGCTTGGGGATCGGATACAAGGGTTAGGCTTCCAGAGCAGCATCGAAGCAAAACTTTTGTGGGCTGCGGAGTGTCGGGATCTGCAGGGTAGGATCCCTGCTGAGATGTGTCTTCGCCGTGTCCGCACCGAAGCCCAAAAAGGAAAGATGTTTCGGGAGACCATCCCGACAAGCCCCGCGATCTGAAACCTACGACGGGAGAGTTGACATATTCTGGAATGTTATGATCTCACCTTGGAGAAATAGGGCTAGCTGGGACAAGGCTTCCATCAGGCCATCTTACCCCAGATCTGTTCGACACCCCGCGTTTGAAGCCTGGGATCGACGGCACAAGCCTCACATCAGCCCATGACAATCTGGGGAATGCGGGGGGACTGTTGTGGGTTAGCCCTGAGCTGTCTTCCGCTCGTCGTTCGAGCCAAACAAGCTCGATTGCTTCGGGAATCACGGATAGTCTTGGGCATGGAGGACGAAGAGGCACGCTCCAGCCCAGA
Source organism: Microascus cirrosus (assembly GCA_030271035.1). Classification (NCBI taxonomy): domain Eukaryota; kingdom Fungi; phylum Ascomycota; class Sordariomycetes; order Microascales; family Microascaceae; genus Microascus; species Microascus cirrosus. Next base: position 238,460 of record JAMBUN010000052.1, read on the forward strand.
AACCGTAGGTAGTCCGCTTCCGCCTCCCACCGGCACGCTCCCCCGGGGGGCCCACGGGCAGACAGGAGACCCAAGCGACTACAGCTCCAGCCGCCAATATACTCGCCTCTCCTAGCCAGCTCCCTGCATCACCCACGCCACCAACAACCTGCACTGCCAAGGACCGACAGTCAGCCCCGACATTACCCCTCGAGCCTCATCGGTCCGCCAAGATTCACCATGGAGATCCCGTCCCAAATCTAAACTTGGCTCTTCCTCGAACCGAACGACTTGCAAGTTAGCCGACTGCAGATCAACCACGTCCTTACCGGGCTGGGCCGTCCTGTTCCTGGCCAGGCACATAGCCTATTCCAACTTGGCCTTCGTATCCCTCCTACCCTCCAAGCCTTGTTTCCACCCGTATGTTCCCGGGGAGAGCAAAGCATCATGTGTAGGAATGAACGATGGGAGAAAGGGCATGCTTCTAGCTCGCTAAGGAGGGCCGTTCTCCTTTACGGTACCAATTGGCGGCGGCCTCCGGATCCTTCACGTCCAGGTCCGCGGAACCCATAGATTGACAACGTGCCAGCGATCACGCCAGGCGGGCCCCGGCTGAAAATAATTCCATATAGATATAATATATAGCTCCTCGTCCCGCCGTGCGAACTTCCAGCCAAGCCCGTAAGCCGCATCCTGGAATGTCGTATCTCAACCCGGCGGCGGGAGAAACACCGCAGATTGACGGCTCGGCCTCCCGTTGTTCCCCAAGAGAAATCCCTTCTCTAGATAACGATCCGCGTCGTGGAGTTTTCTCCGCAGGTCGGTCCGACATGCCTGCCGCGTTGGAGGCGGGATAGAGAGGGCTGATATGAAGTCCAGGCGGACCGGGTCCAGATGATGGAAGGGGAATGAAATATGAGTGGGATGGAGTTGCTGTTAATAAAGGGTCGACAGACCCCCGTACGATGACGCCTGGATCTGGAGCCACTTGCTCAGCTGAGAGTGACGCAAGTCAGAACCAAGTTACTGGATCCGATCTGGGTTAGTGCGCCGACACGAGCAGGTATTAAGGCTCAAAGGCCCGCCCGCCACGTTCGTTCTAGTTCGTTTAGCCAAGAGCGAACACTATCTCTCTGGCGCATCACCACTCCAATGCTCCGATTCATCACTTCCGGCCTCGCCCTGGGGGCAGCCACCGCTCTCGCTGGCCCCCTTGACCGCCGCGCCCTCCTCGACGACTGCCTCGCCGAGAGGGAGGTCCCCGTCAGCACTCCCGGCACGGAGGACTACGAGCTTGACTCTGCACCCTTCAATGTCCGCACTCCGTACACACCCGTCGCCATAGCGGTTCCCACAACAACAAAACACATTCAGGATGCGATCAGCTGCGGTGTTCAGGCCGGCGTGAAGGTAACGCCCAAGGGTGGCGGGCACAGCTATGCGAACTTTGGTTTTGGCGGCGAGGACGGACACCTGGTGCTTGAGCTGGATAGGATGCACGAGGTGGTCCTGGATACTGAGACCGGAATCGCCTCCGTGCAGGGAGGGGCTAGGTTGGGGCATGTGGCAGCTGAGCTGTATGAGCAGGGCAAGAGGGGCATAAGTCATGGGACTTGTCCAGGGTGAGTTACTCCGGATGTTAAGATTAGCCATGCACTTGGGAGAAGCGCGAGTCTGACCCTCCCTTCCTGCAGGGTTGGCGCTGGAGGCCATGCTACCCACGGCGGCTACGGCCTGAGCTCCCACACCAAAGGACTCGCCCTCGACTGGGTCGTGGGCGCGACCGTCGTCCTCGCCAACTCCACCGCCGTCAACGCCTCCGAGACGGAAAACCCCGACCTCTTCTGGGCCATCCGTGGCGCGGGCTCTTCCATGGGCGTCGTATCCGAGTTCCGATTCGACACATACGAAGTTCCCGAGCAGGTCACCCGCTTCAACGTCATCCTTCCCTGGAATGTGAACAACTCTGTTTCCGGGTTGAAGACTCTTCAGAGCTGGGCGGCTGAGGAGATGCCGGCTGAGATGAACGCTCGGCTATTCATCAACGCGCAGATGCCCAACTTTGAGGGCCTTTACTACGGGGGTGAGGAGGAGGCCCTGGCAATCCTGGAACCCTTGGTGGAGGAGATTGGCGGCAGGCTGCAGGATGCTACCGAGACGGACTGGCTCGGGCAGCTGGAGCACTTTGGCCATGGTCTGGACCTCGATCAGACCCATCCTTACAAGAAGGTTAGTCCACCACACCATAAACTGAGCGTACGCTGACGAGGGCCCCCAAAAAGCAAGAGAACATGTACTCAACGAGCATATACACCGATGCCCTCACGGACGAGCAGCTCCAGTCCCTCGTGGACTACTGGTACGGCACGGCCAAGACCGTGCGGCGCAGCTGGTACCACCACATCGACTTCCACGGCGGCAAGACATCCGCCATCTCCGCCGTCGATGCTGATGCGACGTCGTACTCGCACCGCGACAAGCTGCTCCTGCACAATTTCTACGACCGCGTCGACGTGACGCAAGAGTACCCCGCGGACGGCTTCGACCTGTTCAACGGCTTCATCGATGCGATTGTTGGGGATGGTGACAAGTTGGACTATGGCGTCTACTTTAATTATCCCGATCCGGAGATGGATCAGGAGACGGCTCAGGCAAGGTACTGGGGGAGCGCGCTGCCGAAGCTGCAAGAGGTCAAGGCGGCTGTGGATCCGGATGAAGTGTTTTACCTGCCGCATTCCGTGAAGCCGGCCGGAGGGAGCTCCGAAGAGCCCGAAGTCGAACCCGAGGAGCCCATTGAGACCGAGGCTCCCGAGGAGCAGCCTGAGGAGCCCGCGGACCCCGAAAGTCCTGGCGAAGACCCCGAGGCCCCCAGCGATAGCGAAGGGAGCGAAGAGCCCGCAGAACCGGTCGAGACTGAAGCTCCTGAGGAGGCCGTGGACGAAGATGAGCAAGGAAGCGAAGAGTAGATCCTTACCGGGGCACATACAACGCCGTAGTAATTTCTTTCTGTTGTAATAGAGTCGTGGCTTTTGCATCCAGCTCCCCTTCAAACAAGGTGATTCGTCCCGCTACAGTGAACATGATGTCAACGAACGGCAGTGCACGCCGCAGACTGAGATCGTCCAATGATAGTGCCATCCCGGCATCCTTGAAGTAACTCTCCGTATGAAATGCCGCTGAAGCTCCATGCTTGCGGCAATGCTTGGTCGTTATTCAAGCGACGTTGGAGGCCAAGCTGTCTACCGCGCCAGGGAAACCCTTGGCCTTGTTGTAGCGGGATCCTGGCGCGATTTGGCGGTTTCGAACAGGGTAAAGCTACTTATTAACAAAACCTGATAGCCAAATGCGCAAGGAGTCTTCTTGGCTAAGCGCACGTTCCCGCGAGACGGCATCTCGATCGAGATACCGTTGGGTTGTCCGCAAAACGAAAGGACCGGGAGGTTTCCCCTGCAGCGCTAGAAGCGCGCTTCCCAAGCGGAATACAAGACAGAGTTATTAGAGGCAGGGTAGTAGTCGGAGAGCTCCCGGTTTATCGCCAGAGACGTTTATCAAGGCGAAGGAAGGTGCTGTTGGCAACAGAGCTGCCAACCCGACCCTCCACGTGCAGCCGGCTACTCATTTGCTCCACTTTTACCATCCAGCCCCACATTTCACCCGAAGTGGTAATTTGCAAGTCACGGCGAAGTATCGCGGTATCTGAATCATGGCGAACCCTCATATATACCCCCGTGCCGCCTCGTCTTCCAACCGAGCAGCGCAAGTAAACTGCAACCGCTAGCCAGCCGTGAGTCGAAACGCTCACAAATTTAGAAACAGAGGTTTCGTAGAGAGGAGGCTTCGAACCACTCTGAGGACCGACGTTTTTCGACTTTCCTCTTCTATATCTCTCTCTCCCTCTCTTCATTTGTTACATACGCTTTGAGCATCGTTCAGTTAAATTAGTGATATTATTTCTTGTTTCTAGGCAGAAAGTTCAAGATTCCAGGGAGTTGTTAAAGAGACGGCGTATAATATAATATTTTCGAACTCATTAATATTCGATAGATGAAGGACACAATTTCGCCGCCTTCCCTTCAGAATCAAGTCTCTCCCTGGCTGTATTAAAGGTCTGATAAGAGTTGCAAATATCCAGGTCACGGCATCCCCGCCCAAAGCTGTAGGCACGCATGCCCACTTAGCATCCTATTTATATCCGTCTCATGAGCCGGCCGTAATCTTACCCATCTTAACTATGTGAAGTTCGTCAAAGGGCGAATCCGTGCTCTTCCGGGAGCTCACGCGTATACTGCCTCCCCTCGCCTTGACGTTACTTCTAATATAATCCAACCTACAAAGGCTAAATTCTCATACTTGTCAATTCTGACACTCTATATAGTTTATGTCTAATTGATAACCGTCGCTGTAATGTGACAAACTCTGTGAAACCATTTGATATCGTTAGTTTCGTTCACGCAACATTCACTCTGTTAGCCGTCTTCGCCTCAAATTCCTTCTTGAACAGAGCCTCCATCTCCTTCCTCACAGCCACCGCCTGCGCTGACTCCGTGTACTCGACATCCTGCCAGCTGAGCTTCTGGTCCTTCTTGACAGCCCTTTTGAGCGTGAAGCCGTGCGCTAGCCCGATGGGCAGGCCCTCGATGGCCATTGAGTCCTCGGCGGGCATGAGCCTGCCGTAGACGGTGAAGCCACCCTCGCCGTCGAGCTTCTCGCCGACCTGGAGGTCCCGCTTGGCGGTCGCCACGACGTCCCCGGACCAGGTCTTGGTCTGGCCGGTGGGCTCACCGCGGGTCATAATGGTGGCAATGGAGACGCCGAGCTCCAGGCCGATGAGGTGGTAGGGCTTGTACTGGGCAGCGTACCAGCCGCTGGGGTCGGTCTTTAGGCCATACTGCTTGAAGCAATCCCGCTGGTACTCGCCAGGGGCTGAAGGGAGGAGTCAGATTAACGATGCTAAGCAAAGTATTGAACAGAAGAAGCTTACCCTTGATAACCACGTAAACACCCCACCGGAGGTGGTTAAACACCCACCGGCCGTCTGTCTCCATGCAAGAAACCACCTCGACGGTGCCGTCCTTCTCGCATTGACCACCCTCGCTCTCCGGCTTCAACACCGTAGGCAAATCCCACACACCACAAGGAGGGAACTTCAGACCGTTCGTGGGCGGGCTTAGATTGCAGCCGTTCGACACGGCCGCCATCTCCAGCGCCGACTTCGTACCGTCCAGGAACGAGTTGAACATCTGCGGGTTAAAGTCCCCGGACGCGAGCTGCTCCTCTGTGAAGCCGTAGTAGTTCCAGACGGTGTCCGGCGTCGAGTAGTGGTACTCGGGCAGGTGTTTGGTGCCCTTGCCCGCGCACACAACGTCGAAGCCCGCCGTACGCGCCCAGTCTACCATCTCGGCAATGAGAGCCGGCTGGTCGCCATACGCCATCGAGTATATAATGCCCGCCTCGCGCGCCTTCCTGGCCAGGAGCGGCCCCGCCAGTACGTCGGCCTCGACGTTGATCATGACAATGTGCTTCTTGTGCTCGCAGCACAGCAGCGTGTGGCGGATGCCTGCCGCGGGGTTCCCCGTCACCTCCAGGATAACATCAATCTCAGGAGTGGCAATGAGGGCGGCGGAGTCGGTGGTGATGGCCGTCTTGCCGGCTTTGATGCCGTCGGAGATCGAGAGGGTGCACGAGCCATCGTACTTGTCCTCGGGGAAGCCGGTGCGCTTAAGGGACGCAAGGGCGCGGTCTTTGGAGAGGTCCGCGATGCCGGCTAGGCGGAGGCCCGTTGTGCGATATGACTGGGAGATGAACATGGAGCCGAACTTGCCCGCCCCAATGATGCCGACTTGGATAGGCTTGCCGGCCGCCTCGAGGTCGGCGAGCTTAGTAGAGAGGCTTGTCATTTTGGAGGGCTATTAGAAAATTGGCAGAGTGTTGACGAGATTCTAGAAGTTCGTCTTTTGTTTATAATGGAACAAGTCCGAACCAGGGTGTCTAATACAGCCAAGGTGAAAGAGCGATGTAGGTGATGATGGGTTCAGCCAGACTTCACTCTAGGGGTCGCGAACGTTGTATTTTTAACTTCAGAATAGATAAATCCTCAGAACCACATAAGAATCGGAGTTTACCTGTCCCCTCTTCGCGATGCGCCTCAACCCCACATACTGTTTCCCTTTCACAACCGTCGGACCGGCTTTTCGGTGTATTTTCCGACATCGTACCACACCACCCTAGCTCCGGAAATACCAGAGGATGCCTAGCGCCATCGTTAGCTCCGCACGATCTCCAGAGACTACGCGAAACCTTGTCAAAAACAGAAGCCACTCATTCCACGGGCCCACCTCCGCACTCCAGATCCACTGTCTTGTGCGGGGTGTTCCAGGGCCGGGAAATCGGATATTGTTTGGCGGAGGAGCCGAGAGTCCGTATGGGCAACAAGCTACGCTCCAAGCTCCGCATTTCGAAATTCGAGCCAATGGGCAGACTAAGGGTACCCGATATCCTGGAAAATCCGGGGAATCCGGGGAATATCACATTTGTCCCCCAGCCCGCAGGTGTGGGCTCATTCATCTCGGTTGCAACGCGGATATGACAAGGCGTGGAAGGATCATCTATAAGATGATGATCAAAGACCAGCAATCAACTTCAGGGAGCCACGGCTGTCTAAACACAAAACATTTTTGAATTGTTGGCCATAACGGCCTTGAAGCACCTCCAAGACTCCGGATCCTTACGCTAGGTACTCACGATGGGAACGACTGAAACGGCGCAGACGGCCGACGCGCCGGTCGAGAACTACGCCGCCATAGTGGCAGCGTGGTCTCCCGAAGAGCGAGCTGCGCGGGAAAAGAAGTTCTTGAGGAAGATTGACTTTCGCCTGTTGCCGATCCTGGTAAGTGTTCACTCCCCCCGACGCAGGCGTTCGATTCTAATTTGCATCGTATGCTAACGTGGAGTGACTCTAGATCGTCATGTACATCATGAACTACATCGACCGCAACGCCGTCCCCCACGCGCGAGTCCAAGGCTTGGAGGAGGACTTGGGTCTTGAGGGGGTGCAGTATAACATCGTACTTAGCATCACATTTATCGGCTATATTCTGATGCAAGGTACAACATACTGATTATACAACACACAAGCCATCGGCTAACGGCAAATAGTTCCAAGCAACATGGTTCTCAGTCTGGTCAGACCCAGTTGGTACCTGTCGGGGTGTATGATCGCCTGGGGCATCGTGAGTGGCGCCACAGCTGCAGCCCAGAACTTTGGAGGTCTCGCCGCCTGTCGCTTCTTCCTTGGAATAACAGAAGTACGTCATAGAGCAGAACATTACACAACCTCCAATAAGCATTCTAACGCTTCTGTTCCAGGCACCTTTCTTCGCCGGCGTTGCCTTCCTGTTCAGCGGATGGTATACAAGAAAGGAGCTCGGCCTACGACTGGGCATCTTCTTCTCCGCCGCCATGATCTCGGGAGCCTTCGGAGGCCTATTTGCTGCTGGCATAGCCGCGGCATTCGAGAACAACAGGATCGAAAGTTGGCGATGGCTCTTCCTAATTGAAGGAATCGCGACCGTTCTCTTCGCGGTGGTAACCGGCCTGGTTATTCCTGACTGGCCGGCTACGACTAAGTGGCTCTCACCAGAGGAGAAGGCTCTGGGCGTAGTGCGAATCTTCGAGGATGCTGGAGAGGAGGAGGACGAGATCAGCACCCTGACGGCGTTCAAGATGGCGGCCAAGGACCACTGTGTCTGGCTGTGCATCTTGGGCCAGATGTGCGTCCAGGCTGTTGCATCTCTGACGAACTTTTTGCCGACCCTTGTCGAGAACTTTGGCTACTCAACTATCCACACACTCCTCTTGACCGCGCCTCCATACCTATTCACGGCAATATTCTGCATGTTTAACACCTGGTACTCGGATAGGACTAGCAAGCGATCTCCACATATGATCTACCCCAGTCTGGTAGCTGTCGCCGGTATCATTATCACGATGGCAACTACCAACACGGGCGCCCGCTACTTCGCCCTCTTCCTCATGCTGCCCGGCACCTACGGCTGCTTCCAGATCTCTAATGCCTGGATGGCCAACATTGGTGCTCGACCTCGCAAGAAGCGCGCCATCAGCTTGGCCATGAACAACTCCATTGGCAACCTGGCTCTTGTCTGGACACCCTATCTGTACCCCGCTAGCGACGGGCCTCGCTATATGACGGCCTGGTCTGTCAACTTGGCCTTGACGGTCTTGACAATTGTCAGTTCTGGCGTGCTCACCTTCCTTCTCAGGAGAGAGAATAAGAAGATAGAGGAGCTGGGAGCCGCCATATCTGTCGAGGAGGGCGTCGAGGGCAAGAGCTATAGTGCGCATGGAGAGAATGTCAACCTCGGCGGCAGGGCGAAATATGACATCTAGATGCTAGGGCAGATTAGATAACCTTGTCGCGGGAGGTGTACTTTATGATATTAGCGAGCAATTATTAAATGACGGAATATTGAGAGATTTTCCATGGGTGCCACAACTACATTTCAGTATGAAGATGACCTCTAAGCTGAGCGCTAAGCACTGTTATCTTGCTTTCCTTGGTTGACTAACTATACTCAGCCGAACCAAACGTTATGTAAAGCGGCCACTTACTGTACACCCAGGGTTTCGATTCTATATATTTTCATACCTATACTTTAAACTTCATTCATGAAGTGGCAAATTAAAACTGTATAGGAGGGGCAGGATGGAAGTCTACTTCTTGAAAACACCGGTTTGGATAGGGGAAAGGAGGACCGCAGATGGAACTGAAATTTCGGGGCCAAGAGAGCTCTGGACCTTCGAAGGATGGAATCAATTGTTTCTTTCTTGGCATCATCCTCTGCTCTGCCGGGCCGGGCCCATGGTACCGGGTCCAAGCGGTGACCACCGCAGAATAAGGCATAATCGGTTATACCCATACGGAGTATCGGCACACGCCTGTGTCTGACGATTGTTCGCTCTGCGGGGCAAGCACAGCGGTGGGCCCGTTTTCCAAGCCATGATCACTGAGACTATGCTAATCCGGTCTGGCTGCTCAATAGCGCAGACGATCTTCCCCGCCTTCTCCGCGCTCCTTCCCACCATTCTCCACATTTACCGTGGAGCAAAAGCAGGCCATTTCCCGATTGTCCGGGACTTCACTCTGACACCTCATTATTTTGCAAAGCTGCTGACAACGATGGAACCAAATTCGCCCAAAATTACACATGTCGACCAGGGGAAGACGAAGCCGTTCTCATCACCAGTCCAATCGGCTGATGAAGAGAATGACGAGAGACGCAAGAGACCTCGACATGGAAAGGCCACTGAGGGTAGCGGGCCGGGACGAAAGTCCAAGGCTTGTAAGTGGGAAGAAAGCACCGGAAGTCTGTACGATTCTAACCGTTGATGCAGGCCGTGAGTGCAGGAAGCTGAAGATGAAATGTGACGTCTCTCCGGGGAACCACAAGTGTCGTCACTGTCTGCGGCGCAAGGTAGAATGCATATTCAGACCAGCAGGGGCGGTCCAGAACAACGAAGATGGCTTGGTTATAGCTTCTGTAGAGAGATACGAGCAAGTTTAGCCCCGTTCCTAAGCCCAAGGGATGTAATTACTAACCCAACATAATTATAGGCATAAGATAGACTCAATGAGGCACGAGATAGAGTTAATGCGGAAAAGCCTCGAGACACTTGCCGCGGAGAAGCACCAACCTAAACCCCCGAATGAGACGCAAAATCTCGCCGTCCCAGCGGCGCCAAACACTACCCCAGGGAGCACCACAAGTCCCACCGGGCTGTCCACGCGCGATGATAACACGCAGATGGCGATGACTCGCGAGAACTCGCTCGAACCGGCGCACAACGGTGAAGGAAACGGGGCTGTGACCGTGGAGGAACCGATGAACAGTCTTTACGAAGTGACAAGGTTGCGGAATATTAGGAGTAACCAGACAAACACGACTCGCCCGCAACCCGGGAGCCAAACAGAATTGGATGACTTTATATCACGGGGCGTCATTTCTGAACAGGAGGCCGAGCAGTTATACCAAACGTGAGTTTATTCTTCCAGACATGACTTTCCACCAAGCTATCTCTAACAATTTATCCTCAGTTTCCACATGTCTCTAAATCACTACCTCTGGGTCGGCCTCGAGCAAACACATCCGTCTTTCAACTCAGTCCGCAAGTCCTCCGAGCTCCTCACGGCAACAATCCTAGCCGTGACTGCCCTGCACATCCCTACCAGCGCCGAGACATTCGACAAGTGCTACAAGGAATTCCTATCCCTGATATCCTCGTCAATGTTCTCCCGGTACCATAGCATTGACGACGTCCGAGGTCTCTGCATCGCCGCCTTCTGGCTCTCCGAGGTTTCCTGGAAGTTATCCGGCCACGCCATCCGCATCGCGACAGAACTCAATATCCACCAGTCGTTCGCCAAGGCATTGGAGGGCGACAAAGAGCACTTTTTACGAGCACGGCTATGGTACATGCTCTACGTCTGTGACCATCACTTCAGTATCGCCTACGGACGCCCCCCGATGATCGCCGAGTCCACCCAGATAAGAGAGCACGAGCTCTTCCTCGCATCCCCCTTCGCCGGCCCACTCGACGCGAGGATCCTTTCGCAAGTGGCTCTGATGCAGATCCTCACCCGCGTATACGAGCGCTTCGCCCATCGCCGCCTCCCGGACCCCCACCAAGTCCGCTACGGCACGCAAGGGGCCTCGCACGATTCGTCAGCGGACATGCTCAACGAGGAGGACTTTGTGGACCTGCGCAACTTCAACCTCGAGATCGAGCAGTGGCGCATGAGGTGGTACGCGCGGCAGCAGAGCAACAACTTTATTGCGACGTTCCCGCCCAAGGGCATCATTCTGTACAGCTACTTCGCTAAGCTCCAGCTCAATATCCTCGCTGTGAGGGGGGTGAGCCTCAACTCAGGGAAGCTCTCGACGGAGAGGAAAGAGTTCACTAACATGGCCATCTCCGCCGCGGCGAGCATCCTGACGTTCGTGCTGGAGGAGGAAGACTTGAGGCGGGCTCTGGTAGGGACACCGCTCTACGTGCACACCATGATTGCCTTCGCGTCGGTGTTTTTGATGAAGGTTGCTACCAAGTGGAACCGTATCATGGGGTTCAACATTGAGCATAGTTACCTCAACGTGTCGCGCCTTCTGGAGAAAATGATTGAGCTTCTCAAGAGCTCGGTTACCTCGGGACGGCATGTGCTGCATCACATAGCGGCCGGGCTAGAGAAAATGCTTGCCAGGATGACTGCAGAGGCGGATAGCGAGCAGCAAGTCCGGGCGCACCGTCCCACCCAACAAGAGCATATAGACTTCCAAAAGGCAACCCACTACACGCCAGCTCCGGATGTCACGTACGAAACTCCAATGGTCCCGTTCCCAACGCACGGTTGGGATGGTTGTACTCCACAAGCTCAGCCTCAGGAGTTCTTTGGGGATGGGCCGACGATTATGAATGATAGTCTCCTATACGAGGCCTTCGGCGCGGAATCATCGAGCGATGTATATAGCTTCTTGACAAGCCACTTCACTTAAAGAGTTGAATCAGTTATTTAATTATTTGACGCCAGACTACTCACACCCTCCATCTCTTGACAACCTCGTATAGAGTGTTTTCCGTGCCTACATTGCCGGGAAAAACGACATAGGGTAGACCGGCCCACTTCGACTCGGGCTCGTCGCACCTCCAGAGGGGCACTCCCGGCGCGGCCTGCCCGACAATAAGAGCGCGCTTGATCCTCAGGCCCTTGGTGGCCATGTCCGAGGACGTGATCCCGCCCTTAGCAATAACGTACCGGGGCCTGGTCTCGAGCCTCTGCAGGACCTGGACCAGCGCCCTGGCGATAGTAGCTCCGATATCAAGACTTTTCGCCTCGTCCTCGCCAACTACGAGCTCGCGGCTAGTCATAACGAGCACATCCTGACCCCTCTGGATCTCCTTCTCTGCCGTAGCGAGGGCGTTATCGATCTCCTTTGAGGCATCGTCCGGTGATGCGAGGAGCTTCCGCACGTCTAGGATGACGCTGGTGAGGTTCTTCCCGGATTGGCCTCGTAGTGATTCTAGCTGCGCCGTGGTCTTTGGCACATAGGAGCCCGCGATTACCAAGCCGCCAGCGTCCCCGCGGAGATGTAGCTGGCTGGCGGAAATTGGAGGGATGGACGGGATCCCTAGGCGGGCGGACACAAATGCTGCGCCGGTGCGGAAGAGGAAGCGCTTTCCTGACCCAGAGGCTTGGAGTAGTGCCGCCACCACGACGTCAATATCCTCATCGGCAGCCGCGTTGATAACGATCACAGGCCGTTGTCCGTTGACGTCCTCCAGCAGCTGCTTCGATACACCCTGGACACCGCCCGTCCTGATCGTATCCAAGCTGATAGATGTGATCCTCTCTTTCGGGATGGCCGCCTTGGTCTTTTCTACCACGAATTCTCTGAGATTTGAGCTCTTGTAACCGAATGTAGCGTCCTTGGCGAAAGGCGTCTGCGCCGCAGGGACCAGTTGATCACCCTCCTGAACGTAGTGCACGTCGTTAATCGTGTATCGCCCACCCTGAAGGAAGAACGGGCAGAGAATCCACGCGTCCGCTGCCCCAAGCACACTCTCGGCTGCCTCTGCCTCCAGCGGGAAATGTCCGCGTAGCGTCGAGTCACTTCTGAGAACAACTTCAAATGCAAGGCTCGTTTCCTTTGACGCTGCTTGCAGGTTCGTACATATCTCGACGATGAGATCCCGGGCCTGCTGGGGGTGCATCGCCCGGGAATTCGTCAGGATGAAGAAGCCGCCGCCGGACCTTGTCTGTTTGAACTCGCTCACTAGGCGCGGCACGTCCCATACCGTGAGGATGTTGACGTCATGGCATGTTTGGGTCCCGGTGGGGTCATCGTCAAGAACGACGAGGATGGGGGCTCTGGAGGAGCTCAGGTCTTGCTGCACTTGGCTGCGGAGGTCCTTAGCAGTTATCGGCGGGAGCGCCGAGAGGGTTGTATTCTGATCGAGAATTTCGTCAGCCATATTTTTTGTGTTGATGCTTGGGGATGCCCAAATTTCGTATTTATTGTGCCAGGAGCCGTTGTCGGTAGCCGATCGATGCTTGGTGATGGTGCTGTGCGATTTCCTAGGTTGCTCTTTGTAAATCTCAATGAGGGGACTAACAAAAAATAGACATCGAGTCGTTCATGCATAAGGATGACAAATTGCTAGATCGGAAGCACCTGCATTGGAGATAAAGACGCTCACGAGAATGCCATGAGCGTTCGTGGAGGAAATCCACCATTTTCCGATAACCCGGCGACGAGTGCCCCGCGACGTGAACTGCGAGTGGAGAAGACGGGAGTATTTCCCGGCACTTGCATCCCCAGAAGCGCAGCGGTTCTCGATGGATACGACGAACTCCGGATGTCGGTGGCCGCTGGTATCGTTCAACCGAGGTCAGTACTGTTTCGGGGTTGGATCCTGAACTAGTGCAGGAAGAATCGCACTAGAGCCAAGAATGTCTCGTGCCTACGAAGATGCTGTCCGGGCCTGTCCTCAACCTCGGGGAGCATACGTCGGGCCCTTCACCTGGGGTATCATGTTGAAGACTCCAATGGGCAGCTTCTCCGTCCAAAGCCGCCCTTCGTTCTCCGCTCTATCTCAGCTATTTCGTCGACCTCCCTAATGAGCAACCCTACAGTATCTAGCCATATGGATCCCCCGTAAAGCCGTAATGTTTGGAATTGATTAACCAGGCTACGGAGGCAACGGCCAACTACTTTGGATGCTTCCAAGGACGGTAACACAAGACCTCAGTGGCGAACATGTTCTTCCTCACCCGCCATGCGATCCTTTCTATTCGCGGCGCCTCGCTTGCGCCTTTGTGGCACGTAGCACTTGTCCGCGTAACTCGATTCCCAGCGTTCAAGGATTCTCGCCGCGGCCTCCTATGACATACCGGTTGTCACGGGCGTTGACGTGCTGGCCGCATGGATCCGTGGCCAGCATCGCGCCTACTGACCGAAATACGACTATCTGGAAGCCAAAGTGATCTCAGGTATACGCCGTGCTTGGATCATGCATCCTCTTGTAACGTGCCGCTTCTTCCTCAGTACTCGCCTAAGGATTCGGCTGATGCATTCGCAGCCTGCACGCCGTACTGAGATGAGGAGTCCACAGAATACAAACAGAGGTGGTCCGGCTGTGCAAGTGCCTGGCACGTACCCCAAGGAGGTACACACCGGAAGGCTGAGTGTTGCGGTGGATTCACCTGCAGCACAGCGAAGCCGTGGTGGTAGCAGCCAAGGTGATGGAGTAGGGCTATTCTGTCTGAGGGATCCTTTAGTATCCGAGATAGATAATGGAAATCCGAAAGGGAGAAATAGTTCGGTACTCGTAAAAGGTCAACCGAGTTTCTAAGCAGCACTTCGGTGGGTTTGAGCTTCCACTCGACCTTACTGCCTTGGAGGTTACCAGCTAAAGCACGGAAGGTTCCGTTTAGCCTATCCCAACGGCCAGGATGTCAGACACGGTCGTCAACAAGGGCTTTGTACGGTCACGATTGGCCAGGGTCTTCGCCTTCCAGAAGATCCTCCAGTTCGAGGTGTCGGGGTTCCGGGCTCCGCGGGCACGTGACAGAGGGAGAAGCTGATCAAGGTACTCCGCAGTCCCTCCAACTGAAGTAATAATCCCTGTATCGCCGCCTGTGGAGGAAGGAGGTGATAACGGATCTAAAGACGAAAAAGGAAGGCAGCTTTCGCGCTCCTCTGCCAAGCGCGAGCCTTCACGCATGGTTCCTGCCACGTGCCGATCTCTCCCCACTTTTACCCTTTTAGTTCGCCTCACCTTGGAAGTAATTTTTGGACCATAGCATTTGGGGGGTACTAAAGCCTTGTGTTTAAGCATCATGCCCAGCAGAATGGACTTTTTCTATTTCGATTGGAGTGGCATGTTAGCAGAGGAGGGCTACGACGAAAATAGAGTGAAAGAAGTTCCCTCATATAACTGCTCTTAGAAAGTGCCGCACCGCTGTGATTCTCGTCTCGGCTCCCGCAAGAAGGGCTCCGTCGCTCCTTCTGTCCAGTCGGAATCGACTTCTTGGCGTCTGCTGCTCTTTCCTCGCGTCGCAAACATTCCTTCGCGCGACCATCAGAGCAAGTATTGTTCTAGCGGTTCTTCTAGAACCCCTCTGAGCTGTCCAAGCAGTTTTTCGATTTCCCGTCGTCTTTCAGCAAGCCTTACCCATGTGCTGACGCCTCCTCCGCCGGACCACCTCTTGGCCGGAGACAGCCGCTCTCGGCGTTGAGCTCCGGGCCAATCGCGGCCCCACGTGGAATATGTGCGACTCGGCAGCCTGCACCACTCGGGCTCGAACATAACGGCGACCGTCTCTTTTGTCACCGACGACCTGGGACAAGACGCAATTGTGTTTAAGGCATGTCCCCTGATAGGCCAAACTCAAATCCAAGGCGGGTTTGACATGTCTTTTGCAGTTCGGCCGGCCCGCGCACAAGGGGCCTTTGCAGGCCACAAAAGATCCCTGCCGAAAAGAGCATGATGTTACCCACTCTCGCACGTTTTGGTACCACAGACCCTAGCGATAAACGTGGAGGCGGGATTCCTGGGTTGATAAATAGCCGGTATCTGCCACCCCTCCCGCGCGCTTCTGTGGGCGCCACACCGATCTGCAGTACCTTGTAGTAAGACATCGGCTGACGCGCCGCGAGGGTTTTCAACCTCACTCCTGCCTGAGCGCGCTCATATTCTCTTCTTCCCCGGCTTTCTCGTGGCCTTGAGCCAGTCAGCCACGATGCGCCAAAACGTCCTGCTCCCCGCCCTGGCGGCCGCCGGCCTCGCTGCCGCCGATGACTTCCTCCACAGCTCGCGCCTGACCAAACGAGGCATTGATTCGGACGGCAACTTTAACATGTGTACGTCTCACCTTGAACGTCGCCTTTCTCACTATACTTACACGTCCCGCAGCCTTCTTTCACATCAACGACGTCCACGCCCACCTGGACGAGTTCGCCTCGGCTGGCACGGACTGCAAGGAGCCTGAGAAGGGGTGCTACGGCGGCTATGCTCGCATCAAGCACAAGGTCGACGAGCTGCGCCCGCAGTATGACGACAGCCTGTGGCTCAACGCCGGTGACGAGTTCCAGGGCACGCTCTTCTACTCCTTCTACAAGGGTGAGAAGATCGCCGAGGTGCTCAACATCCTCGAGTTCGACGCGATGACCCTGGGGAACCACGAGTGGGACGGTGGTGATGAGGAGCTGGGCGAGTTCCTTGAGAGCCTTAACTTCCCCATCGTTTCTGCCAACGTCATCTCCGAGTATGAGGGCCTGAATAAGACCGTTAAGCCCTACGTCATCTTCGAGGAGCAGGAGATCGCCCTCATCGGTGTGACGACTCCTACCACCGTCAGCATCTCGTCTGTCGGTGAGGGTACACAGATCCTCCCTGTGGTCGAGAGCGTGCAGAAGACGATCGACCACATCAAGGACACCACCAACATCACCCGCATCGTGGCCCTTACCCACATCGGCTACGAGGAGGACATCGAGCTCGCAAAGGAGACCACCGGCCTCAGCCTGATCATGGGCGGCCACAGCCACACGCTCCTCGGTGACATGGAGGACGCCCAGGGCCCGTACCCCACTATCGAGAAGAACAAGGACGGCGACGAGGTCTTCATCGTCACGGCATACCGCTGGGGTGAGTACCTGGGCTACATCGACGTGACCTTTGACAATGAGGGCAAGATCCTGGCGTACCACGGCGCGCCGATCCACATCGACAACTCGACCGAGTTCGACGAGGAGCTGCAGGCGCAGATCAAGGAGTGGCGCGGGCCGTTTGAGGAGTACGCCGCCGAGGTTATCGGCGAGACAACCGTCGAGCTGGACCAGACGACGTGCCAGGAGCAGGAATGTACCCTCGGCAACGTTATGGCGGACGCCATCCTGGAGTTCAGGCGGAAGGACGCCCCCGAGGACGAGCAGCCGGACTTTGCACTGATCAATGCCGGTGGTATCAGGGCGACCATCGACGAGGGGGAGATCACCCGCGGCGAGATCCTCACATCTTTCCCCTTCGGAAACTCGGTCGTCGAGCTTACCTACAGCGGCGAGGACGTGTGGAAGATCATCGAGGGGTGCGTGTCCAAGCAGAACCAGTTCAACAATGAACCCGTCACGTCTGGTTTCCAGGTCAGCAAGGGAATGAAGGTGGAGTACAACCCGGACAACGAGCCCGGCTCGCAGCTCGTGCGCCTCACCATCAACGACGAGCCGGTCGACAGGGAGGGTGGCGAGTACAAGGTGCTGACGCTGGACTTCCTGGCGGGCGGCGGCGACAACATCCTGGAGACTGTGGAGGACGCCATCTCGCTGGAGACGCAGGACGAGGTCCTGGTCTGGTATGTGGAGGAGAACTCGCCGATTGAGGCGGCGATTGAGGGGAGGATCGAGCAGGTTGATGGGTCGGCGGAGGAGGCGGCGGAGGATGAGGACGCGGCGGTGAGTATTGCGGTGTCGTGGGCTGCGATGGCTGTTGCTGTTGGGGCGCTTGTTCTGTAGGGGAGGATAAACTTTTTGTATACATTTTCTAGAATATCAATTTCTTTGATACTGGTTAGCCCCAAGTTTTTCGAATGATGCAGAGCATGGTTACTTTCAAGTTTGCCGCGTAATTACTGGACGGGAGTTGCTTTGAGCTCAGAACTTAGGTTTGCCCCCTTTCTATAAGGCTCTTGCGCCTAGTCCGGCATGGTTTCTTTAAGAGGGGACAGATGTATTGTCTCGGATTCATGGCTTCAGTTCAAGGTACTAAGTCGCTCCTCTGACTGCTAGTGGCTTTGAGATGTCCCCTCCGAGGCACGGCTATCAAGGCTTGCTAAGGGGCTTGAGGCCACTTGTGGCTCTTGCATCCTTCTTTGCTAGTTACTTTGTCTTAAATGTTCAGTTAGCCGCCGTGAGGAACTCCCACCATTTTAACCCCCTGAGACACGTCCAAGTGCACCACAACAGAAGAGCTTCATGATGCTTCCATTAACACAGCAACTAATGCACCTCACACATTGCATTTCCAGCCTAACCATGAATTTCCTCAAGAATCCTTTGTACCTCCTTTTAATATGCTTCCCCGGCCCTTCCAAAAACACCATAATTTGGTTCGAGCGCGTTTCACCCCATTACCTTCTCTTGAGCCCTGCGCCTCGAGGAGTTCCTTTTTCGAGATATATTCAGAGGAATACCCTTTCGATTCATTTGTTTCATTGAAGGACTTCCTAACCTTCGTGGCCAGACCCAAGGGGTTACCTGTCTTCCTGGCTTCGCCTTGTCGGACGCGTCGCTCATTTCTCGACTTACAGCACTCAACCAAAGATCCATAGATTCGAGACTGAAAGACTCGGAAATGCTTTCTAACGAGTACAACCCCTACCGTGCGTCCCTCCTTCCCTCCCCTTCCCCATATCGACCCTCTAACAAGCTCCAAGTCACCATCCTCGCCATGCTCCTTACCGCTATCGGCATGGTGGCCGGCTGCGCTATCGCCCACCTCTCCGGCGAACCCCTAGTTTTCGTATTCGGCGTATTGCACGCTATCCTGGCCTCTATATCGTTCCTCGTTTTTCTTACCGTCTTCGGCCTCGAGCTCGGCATACGCTGCGTCGTGGAACCCTTGTGCCGTACTCACGTCCCCCTCGCAATTGGTCTCGATGCTGTGCGAGCCTACTCCACGGCCCTTTGAACCGAATTTTTCGAAGGGAAAGTGACTCGGCTGAGATGGTCGATATTGAGAGTGGTCCAGACCCGAGGCCTTGGTGAGCAGAGGCAGCAGGAGGAGCTGGCAAGGGTGGAGAGAAAGAACCGGCGGTGGAGTTGGTAGGTTTGGGGTGAGAGACGACCGGACTCGCCAATGCCGTGGCGAGGACGTCACTCAAGAGAGCATGTTACTCAGGAGAGCATGTTATTTCCTTGTAAGTCGGAGTCGTCAGAGAAGGGGTGATGATGCGGTAACGGTGGAGGGAACAGAGTCTAGGCGACACGGATGAGGGAGGCGTTGAAGGCTGGTTGAAAGGAGTTGAGGTTTATTCTTGGTTTGGAGAAGGATGAAGTACACGAGGTATCCTACCTTAGATCGAAGTAATTTCAAATGGGGTTGGCCAAGGACGGCCATTCAATGTATTCAAGGAAAACAAAATAGGGACTTGAGTATCCCAACCTTCGCGATGCGCTCTGGAGCCGAACATAGAGGTCTCACAGAACTGTAGCCTAATTTAAACCTCTCCAAACACTTCCAAGCTGGGAAGCCCCAGCCCAGGCCACTCAAACATGGTATTCGCCTCACACGACGATCCTAGCCCCGCGTTATTCAACCACGCAGGCTCCCAGTAAAAGATCCCCACCCCGCCCTCAACACCCCCCACCACATCCGCCACGGCCCTCACGAACTCAGCCTGCCCCTCCCACGACAGCGGAATTCCCTGCAGGTCCGCTGGGAACGGGTGCGCGGGGCTTGAGCACTGCCTCGGCCAGTTGATCTCCGCCACGACGATCTCCTTGCTGTACTTGGCCGCCATGTTCTCAAGGCTGCTCTTCAGGCTCGCGAGGGTGGCTTCGGCGCCGTAGAAGGGGTAGTATGAGACGCCCATCTGGTCGAAGGAAGAACTGGAAAGACCCGCGGCCAGGACGCTGTCATACCACCACTCCTGCGCGCCCCAGTCCCAGCCGTTGTCGAGGTGGATCATGATCTTGGGTTCACTGCCCAGCTTACTCTCTCGAACGCCACGCGACGCGGCGTCTAGCAGCCTCGCGATGTTTCCAAAGTTATCCGTGGTGCCCACGGGCCATAGGAGCCCGCTGCGGATCTCATTCCCAATCGAGATGATATTCGGCACAATGCCCTCGTCCGCAAAGGCATCGCACACGGAGAGGGTGTAATCGTACAGCGTCTCCTCCAGTGCCCCAAGTTCCGTGGGCCACGCTTCGGGCGCATACTGCTTCCCTGGGTCGGCCCAGTTGTCGCTGTAGTGGAAGTCGAGGTATACGCGCAGCCCCGCGGCGTCGGCGCGGCGGGCAAGGGCGAGGTTGTATTCGAGGTCGTAGTTGCCGTCGGCGGGGTTGACCCAGATGCGCTGGCGGACGGTATCGACACCCGAGGCGGCGAGGATGGACTCGAGAGGGAGGGTGGTGCCCGAGGGGTCCTGGTAGGATATGCCGGCCTGCTCCTCGACGAGGACGGACGACCAGTCTGCGCCGACGTACTGGAGGGCAGCGAACGCCGGTGAGGCGAGCAGCGGGAGGAACTTCATCGTGAGCGTGTTTCCGAGCAGGTGCTCAGATGAGATGGGCCATGTGGGGCAAGACCGGCTGCGGCCGACTAATATAGAAAGGGAGGCATGCTCGATGTAGTGGGCCCCGATCGTGGTGTTGCAGTTTCCAACGGCATTTTCGGCGATTGGTGCGCATCCCTGATTCGTAGGATAATAGATTGATACAGGGGGCGTGGAGACGGGAGCCGGTCCTCGGCACCCTGATATTAATTCAAGCTCGTTAATGTCACGCTTTGTACGGCGGAATCGACTCCGCATTTCCAGAAGCGAGTGTGACGTTTGCGACCGGGTGTCCGAACCGACACTACCGTCCAAATATTTCACAGCGAAGTCTTGTGGAGCTGCTGAGGGCGCCCCTTTTGGCTAGCTAGCAGGTGTTTTTTTATACTCTTAATCGCCCTGACCAAGTATCCATCTCAGACGCTTAGGGTATATGACAACGTGTAAGTATAGACGCTTTACGCTATGCTTATATCTATGGCCTGGAAACTTGTTAGTTAGAATTAAGGTATAACCTTTTTTTTTAGTAATCGAGAGGTGCTGCTCGCGCCTCTGGATCCTTCACCTCGTTCCCATTGGCCCAAAACCCCTCACTGCCTTTGGCTCAGCCCCACCCGCTCATGACTGTATTGCAATAGCCAGATTCCCGGCCTCGAATCTATGGCTGTAGGAACAACGTCCCCTTTATGGCTATGGTTGGTAGGGGACAAAGTCCAACTTCGGTTGCCAAATAGTTCCGTGTAGGGGCTTTGGGACGTTCGGTTTCCCCGGGTTCTCCACTAATACGACCCTTCACAACAGAAGCCACGCGGCCGCAGGATTTCCACACTTTCCTGACCTGTCTAAAAGCATCTCACAATTGGGTAGATGAGAAATAGCTACGTATGCCATTCAGGGAACGTACTAAGTGAGCGCAGGGTGGCCGGCCTGCGCGATTAGCGTGCGCTCTTCTCCGCTTCCTAGGTGGTTACTCCTGCACCCTCTCTAGCCTGCGAATCCGGACGGGGCTACACGTGGAGCCCCTCGGGATCTTGTCCTTTGTTTATCAACTGTTAGGTAGTTGGCCTCGAAAGGAAGCTCGATGTAGAGGCTGTTCCAACTGGTGATCTCGTTCGTCTCGTTCGTCTCGCACTGGGATTCCGTAGATATGCGCGCAATCGTGCCGGCCGCTCTCCCTTTTTTCGTTCTATTTATTCATGTAGATGGGGGGTCGGGGTCCCTTCTTATACGCAGGCAGTGTTGAACTGGGCCTTGCCCAAATTAGTGACGCACAAATTACCGACAGAGCAGACTAAAGAAACAAACGTCAACGGACCGCGCCGCCCTATCCGCACACAGTACAATAACTGGCCTCACCAGGACGCACTGAGTGAGCGCGGTGTGGCCAGACCGCGCGATTATTTCGTCCTCACGGCCCCACGTATAAGTCGAACTCATACAACGTGGATGCCGTCGCGCCTACTGAGCGCCGCAATATCTCAGGGAGGTCCGGTTCTAGGTTCCTGAGATCGCAGTGGTTTTCTGATCGGACTTCAAGAAGTCCACGAGA
This sequence comes from Microascus cirrosus, assembly GCA_030271035.1. NCBI lineage: Eukaryota > Fungi > Ascomycota > Sordariomycetes > Microascales > Microascaceae > Microascus > Microascus cirrosus. The sequence goes on from JAMBUN010000052.1 coordinate 260,329, forward strand.
CCAGGCTCAGCGCGACAGCCGGTCTGAATTGTCTTAGCCCAATGTCTAGCTTCAGCGTGTCCGTTCAACATAAGCCCGCGCGGGCTCCAGTTTGCCCGGCCGACAAAGGAATTACGCAGACAGGACGAAAGTCCGTCCACGCCACACCCACTCAGTACCCCTCAAACGCGTGACAGAATGCGGCAGGACAGTTTCTAACTACAATTTGCGTGGGACTCGAGTACTCAGAAAGAGAATTAGCGCAGGAAGGGGGGCAGGGGCGGGGATCTAGGACAAGTTCATAGAGAATGAGGATGCACTGCTTCTCAATCTCAAGGAGATTGCCTACCTTAGATATTTACAGGCAGTTCTCAAGGAGTTTTAGGGCAGAGCCAGGGCGCTCTGCAGGTCAGATACTTAACGAAGTTAGAGTGGACAGTCAGCGGGCTTGCAGGAGGCAGAAAGTATCACGGCACAATTAGGGTCTGCCTCTCAGCCTCATATGAGCTTCTACAAGTCTCCAAGCATCTCATAGACAAAACAGGGACAATAAATAGTCTCTAGACTCTACCACTAGACAAATATTCTGGTATACTATAATAGAAACAACTAGCCATGCCTAGAATCTGCTAAGTGGTGAGTGATAAGGCCTAAATCTAGGCAAAAGGTGGACAACGTGGTGGAGATCACTTGACGAATTAGTGAATTCGATCAGAAGGTTCAGGTCCATAAGACAACGTATTTTCGCTGGATTTCTCGGAGTCCTAGAGACTCATCGCTTTGACGATGTAATATCGCTATTCCTTTAAAGCTGCTAAAAAATATCTTGACAGTCTGCCTGTGAGGCGGCTCGGAGAGAGCTTCCAAAGACGCCGCCCTGCGCATTAACGTCAGCTCCCTTGTCGAGGAGTAGTCTGACAATCTCTCGGTGGCCTTGCCATGAGGCAGCCTGGAGGGCATTTCCAAAGTGACCACCCTGCGCATTAACGTCTGCTCCCTTCTCCAGGAGCAGTCTGACAATCTCTCGGTGGCCTTGCCATGAGGCGGCCTGGAGGGCATTTCCAAAGTGACCACCCTGTGTGTTGATGTCTGCTCCCTTCTCCAGGAGAAGTCTGACAATCTCTCGGTGGCCTTGCCATGAGGCGGCCTGGAGGGCATTTCCAAAGTGGCCGCCCTGTGCGTTAACGTCTTCTCCCCTGTCGATAAGATCTCGAGCAGTTGCTGTCATTCCAACGACACAAGCATAGTAGAGCCTGGAACCTGTTGGAGGGCCGAGGTTATGCTCCCAACCCCTATCAGGCTGATACAGATGAGCCCATCGCTGGAATGTCACTTCCTCTTCTAGGAACCTGACTGTCGCTCGAACTATCTCTTCTGATGCCTGTGCCAAAGCAGCATAGCCTGTCCAGGCCTCTGCTGCATATCTTGCCATTGGAAAATCCTGCTTGATCTCTTTGTGGCTACCATTGATGTCCGTAAGATAAGTCAGACATGTCTTTGTGATAGAGACGCTAGCAGTTGAAATGTTGAACTGATTCTCCCTAAGAAGGTACTCCTTGACAGAATAGTGAGCAAGATGCAGCTCTTTATCGATAGCGTTGACAACTGTCACTAAGCTAGGACAGTAATCTAGAATACTGGTATCGCAAAACAGTCGACGTTTGATGTTAAATCCTCGTGGCTCGTGTTCAACCTGTGTTGCTATTACTTCTCTAACTTCGGGCAGCGTCAGAGGTCGCTTCGAGTGCACGAGAAACTGTAGAAGGCGTATCGTGTCGTTTTTCCGCTTTGCCGGTATGTTTTCGACTATGCGCCGGTATGTCTCATCCAGATTCGGCGGCAGAGATTCAAGAGCCTCCTCGATATCTGCTTCGTGAAGGCATTGACCGAGTCTGTCCAACTGACAGAACGCCCACCTGAATCTAAGCAAAAAGTTAGAAAGTTATCAGGATATCGATTAAAGTAGTATTATCTCACATTCCGTGAGCCCCCTCCCCAATCTTGCTCTGGATCTGCTCGTGGAGATCCTGCGACAAGTGCTTATCCTGAAAGTCACGTCGTTGCGAAAGCTGTGCTGCAATGTACAATCGGATATCGGCATTGACAGCCTGCTTGTTCAGTGCTAAGCTGTTTTCCTTGCCTATCAATAAGGCCATATCATGCTGAAACTCAGCTTCGGGCCGACCAGTACATATCAGCTGGATGTGGTGCAGCTCTGGTGTGGACACTATGTCCTTGATCCAGAGGAGCAGTTCGCCCCTTGTGGTCGACTCGTCCAAGGCGTCCAGAATTATCAAGGCCTTTTTCTGGACTCCAAGCATCGTGAATATAATGTCCTGGAGTGCCTTTGTAGCAGGTTGGTCGCAGCCATGCTGATGTGCTTGGAATAAGCTGTCGAGAAGACTTGCAGCACTAGCCTTGCCTTGGTAAAGTTGGAAAGCAAGTGACCGCAGCATGCTATCGACAGTCTGCTTTCTTGTATCGCCAAAGTCGAAGAAGAAGCTAAGGATGAGACAGTCGTTTGCCATTGCAAGATGATCTAGTATTGTCGCACTGAGAATCGTCTTTCCACATCCTGCAAGCCCATGTAGCCATAAACATTGGCGCGACCCTGAGCGCCACTCCTGGAAGACCGGGTTTTCTAGGAGCCACGCACCGGTCCCCTTATGGCGGAGTTCTCTTGCGTGGTTGGCGTTCGTAGACGGATCTGGGGGGCAAAGCCAGCGCTTGATCTTATCAGTACAAAGGTCAGGACTGATAGAATCAGTCGCAGCCTTCGTTGCAACTTTCGTCTGCTGCACGCTATCGATGTGTTGTTCCAATACTGTCTTGGTGTCTTGGACCTCCGAGGCTGGAACGTACGATAGGAGCTCCTTAGCATACGCAGCAGCAGTGGCAGAGGCATAGCGTTGCCATCGATCGTTCTTATGGGAATCAGCGTAGTCGCAGATTCCTCGGATTATAAGACAGGGGAAGTGGTTCATCAGGCCAGCTGCTTCTGTCTCATAGCAGATACAATCCTGGCCAACGTCGGCAACAATCTGATCGCGCACAGTAGCGTCTTTGACAAGTGTGTTGCCGGATACAATAGTCCCATAGTGGACCTCAGGTTCAGTGGTGTCTCGAGGCTCGCGTTGAACCTCGCCAGCTGCATCACAGCCTCGACAATCCGGCCCCGGAATGTGGCCATTTGACGCTTTGAAGAGGCGATCGTTATCAAAGCCCTGGTAAGCATAGCCAGGGCTTTTATTAGATCTCTGGCCCATCTTCGGGTTCTTCTCTAGCATCCGTTCAAGGAAGCAGGAAATTTTAGAGTATTTATGCTCGTGATTGGCCTGGATACAGGTAAGCGCATTAAGGAGGACTGTCGGAGGCCGTCCGAGGAAGCCATTGCGCTCATGCCCGCCTCCAGACTTCACATTGATCAAGTCGTACTGGTAGGCCCCGCCTGTGGTCCCATCGGGCTGGCTCACTACAATGTCGCCAAGCCGGATATCGCAGTCCTTGTCCGGTCGGGCAATACCGCTGCCTATGCCAACCGAAAGACTAACACGAATGGACGGCAGCGAGGCAAGCAGGCTCGAAGCCGTGGTTGCAGCCAAGGTGGCTCCATAGTTTCTAGTAGCAACAGAGGCGATGACAATATTGTGCTCCCCTATGTGACCCCAGTTATATACGTTGGTGTCGGTTGGGTGTCTAGTAAAGCCAGTTGGAGTCGCATGTTTCTCGTCGAGCATCTCTTCTGCAGCGGCCCTCTCGATAGGAAGAGCAGCGATCCAGGCGACAGTGTAAGAGTCAGGGCTGTTGAGTGAGTTGCGGGATGCCATGGTGTGGAGCGGAGCGCACGAGGCCGGCAGACAAGCGGATGGAATGACAGGCTTCATCTCTGAGGTGTCATTAGCAATTGTATTAGGGCGCCCAGGTCCTAGTATATGGCTATTGTCGGCCATTTGATTAGTCCCGGATATATTCAACCGTCGAACGATGTCTTCATAAACGTGTTTTGCCGGCATGATAAAGGCTGACTGCCTAGTCGAATTCGCACTTCCGGTAATAATGTGCCCAAACATTCGTCTACCTGAAATATCATACACCATTGCCCCGCAGTCGCCAGCAAGCACAGGCGAGTCAAAATGGGCGACGTAGACTTCCTGATAGGAAGAGCTGTTCGGTAAGTGGACGTAACTCAGGGTCCGCGAGAGGCGTCCGCTTAGGAGTCCATGTACAGTGAGGGCTTGCACTTGAGTCCCATGCTCGTCAGGTTCCGCCAAATTCTCCGAAAGAAGCTCGGGAAGACGCATCGACGAAGCCTCTGTTCCACTATCTGTCACAGGGCATAATGCATAGTCAAGGTCGATAGAGGCCGCCGGGTAATTTGTGCCACTTTCGTCTCCGTGTGCATCGCTCTCTCTGAGACTAGAAGGGTGCGGGTTCAACGCAGGTTGAACGAGGATTGTCGGTGACGCTGGGTCGTCGTTCACGGCAGACACGGCAGAACCATCGTCTAATGATTGCTCTTTAAAGTACCCTGAGTCGGAGCTGTTGGAGGACATGCTGCCCAAGCTTGTCACAAGAAGGTTGTCGTCACTCTGATCCTCGTCTTCCATGAGGTCACCAAAGTCGAATCCTTCGTTATCTGAGTCTTCTGGTTCTTCGGTATCGGTTGCCAAACCTGAACGAGGAGGGATGAGAACGTGTGACGGTACGAGATAGTGGCGTGTGCTATCGATTTCCACTTCGACACTGGCGGTTGCTCTGACGGTGCGATCGGGATAGCGGAAGCTGAGTAGAGCTGACGCCTGAGCTTCTACAGGGACGAAAGCCTCCACGGTAATGTCATGGGAAATTTCTGGCTTCCCAAAAGTCCGTTCTTCCGAGGCTCCCTTTTGTTCCTGGATCCCGACGTGAGGCGCCTCTGTCCACTCGCCAGCCTGTATGCCGGGGTATTCCCGGAGAATCTTGCTGTTCTTGATGTTGTTCATTGCCTTCCTTCGCTGGGTTCTCTTTTCGCTCGCGAACATGATGTAAGGCACGGCTGTAGTCGAGGATTCCCCTATCATGTAGATGGAGAACCAGACGAAGTCCGAGTTCGGGACCGGTCCTTGCTTTTCGGCGAGCACCTTGAATATCTCAGGCAACAGCTTCTGGTACGCATCCAGTGCTGGGCCTGTAACCTCCCAGAAAGAGAATTTGGTCTTGGGTATTTGACCGAATTCTTTTCCTATAGAGTCTTCAGGATTGGGCCAGACAGGCCTCCTCAGCTGAATCAGTGTGCCTAGGGGCATCCTTGGCGTAAGCAATCATGCTCTGTATTGGCTGCCGCTGTCTTGTTCAGGAGAGTAATCTGTAATCGCGATGGATATATGCAGTTATCGGATCCCGAGCATGAAGTTAGACCCTCGACGGTGAGGTTGATCGATGAGTGGGAGCTGGGGCATCGTCTATCCCACGAAGAAGAAAATGCGGGGTCCGAACACCGCCACAAGCAGAGCCTGGGACCATATGACCGGTGAAAGAAGGAATGCCCGCTCAAGAACCCGACAGACCAATTACCACCCGACGACATGTCTCGCCGTCCAGAAAAGTGCAGATTCACATTGTTGCACATCAGGGCGTAGTTCTCGGCAGGATGCTGCCTGATCACCCGCCTCCGAGGCCAAATGTTCCACCGCGGCCTTATCACGACGTGCTTCCAAGTCGACTCTTCTACACCACCCTACATCGTTATAAAACTAGGTTCGACCAGCCGTTCATTTCTCAATTATATTTTGTTACATTTTGCGGGTTCTTAATCGCCTCTAGTCCTATCCACGGCAATGCACCCGACGTCTTTCGAGTTGAGAGGGTTCCCGGCTAGCCCAAGCACGCAACGCTGTATCGCACAAGGGGTATTCGACACATGTCACTGTAATGATCTCCAAACCTACTTCCGATATTACAATCGGCAATGCAGACAGGTGACCTCAATCACAATGATGGATGGCACCGCCTTCCCGCTGACAACGAACGCCGACCTTCTGGGCATCATCACGGAAATCCGAAGCCAAACCTCGCACGAGGCAATCATGGCAAAATTGACAGCCAAGTGCAGCGTGGCAATACCATCACAACCATTGCAAAACGCTATTGATCTCGCGATGCGCCTCTTGATCATGATTGACGTCGGTGTCTTCAGCAACGCGTACACTGGGCGAGAGAATATCACATGGACATCTGGGAGCTTGACCGATTTCCTCGCGAGAATGAGTCTCTTTGACGCCCGCCCGGTAATTCCCTGCGACGGCCTAAAACTTGAGAATAGTTTTCACGTATATAACATCGAATGCATTGCAGGGCTGGAGGTCCAGCTCACGACGAATTTGTACGACCATCTCCTGCTGCGGGAGGACATTAGGGTGGTGTATATTTTTCACCACGCAGCCTTCTTGTGCAGCCACAAAATGTGAGTTTTTTTTTTTTTTAGCGTGGGACCTTCTCCATCTGTCTAAACTATTATAGGAATTCCTCGGTCTTCCCTGATGCATTCGTGGAGGAGACGTTGCAGACCCTTGCGCTGCTCTTTCCCAAGGGCAACAGGCAAGTAGAGAAGTGGTACAAGAAGAAGGATAAAGCAGAAGAGCTTGACTTCACTGTGCTCAAGGGCAGTCGTCCGTGCAGACGTATTGATGGGTACGAATACTGGAGAGATCGCCTCGTCACCCTGAAGGAAGCATTTGATGACTCGCGACCCCGCTCTTTCGGACAATGGTGGCACGACAGACGAGACGCAACCCAATGGTATGCAGCCTGGGTAGCGGTATCCTTCACCGTCTTCTTCGGGCTCGTGCAGAGTCTAGTGGGCATAATGCAAGTATACAAAGCGTATAACCCAACACCAGCGTGAGTTTCTTGGGATTACACTAGTAGATAGAGGGTTCTTTTCTGCTGGATTTTGTGCATATGATGTTGGAGGCGCTTTGGAAGCCTAGATAGTATTTAGATTTCTGCTGTCATATTCCCCGTTATATCCCGAGTCTCCCACTAGATAATAAGATCCGGAAAGTTGACCGGTTAGGCGAGACTGGCTGCTTCGTAAACGAGCCTGTGGCGCACGTTGTTAGTGGGAAGGGACGCCTTACCCTCGGCTTTTACGGCGCAAGCGCCGCAAAATATCGGCGCTTTCCCGCCGTGTCTGCGACGCCTCCCCCAGGATGGTTTATCAGGAGGAACAGCCGCATATACTGTTCAGGTGACGTGCGACGAGTGGCCAATATAGGACGTAGTCCTCAGTACTTCCTAAAGCATACAGGAGCCGCACTGCATCAGTGCGGGAGCCCGGGGCCACTGGAGCGCTGTTCATGGAGTATGAGGACGCACTTCTTATAAAACTCAAGGAGGGTGAATGCATGTGTTGGGTAGGGATCAAAAAACGGTTCTCGAAACAATCGCGAGGACGAAACCAGGGTGCCCTGCAAGTCAGATTCTCGACCAAGCTGAAGAGGGGGAAGTAGAGGGCTAGTAAAAGCACGCAGTACACGTACTTGTTGGGTAGGAGGAACTGGTCATGAATAACCTCAGATCTGTTGTCAAACTACTCACTGTCATGACGTGGTCCAAGTTCAATGCTATTTGGTCTAGTATATTTACTAGTCTCGCACTGGTAACGAAACAAGAGCCAACCCAACTAGAAAATTTCCAATACCCATTTGGCCTCCTGGACCTCCGCGGCCGGAAAATACTCCAGGAGCTCCTTGACATACGCAGTGGCGGTGGTTCTGGCCTTGCTATCGATTGTTATGAGAATCGGCATAATCGCAAATCCCTCGGATCACAAGACAGAGATAGCGGTTCATCAGGCCGGTGGCTTCTATCTCGAAGCACATATAATCCTTGTCGCCATAAGAAACAATCCGACCGCGTTCAGTAGGGTCTTGGCAAGTGTGATACCGGATGCGATCGTGCTGTAGTGGACCTCGAGGTCGATGGGTTTCGAGAGTCGCCTTGAGCCTACCTAGCCGCGCCGCAACCCTGAGAGTCCTGCCGGGAGTGTGGTCACACAAATTTAGAGATATATAATAGGACTCCCTTGGCCCGAAGCCAGAGGCGCAGAAGGGAGGATAGGCCGTTGGAACTCCCGCGGAAGATGATAAAGAGGGTGCATTGGAAAGAAGCAGACTCTTGTTGCAACAACTGCACATTGGCAGGACTTTGGGATCACTTGGGCTATGTGGATTTTGGAGTTGGGAACTTGATTATAGGCGGAGTCAAGAGACTATGCGCAGGGTTGAGTAGCTAGGTAAATCGATTTGGTGCGCGCTGAGACAGAAACGAATGGGAATTTATTGTGCCTACATATAACGGCCACTCTCAAACTTTTGCTACATGCGTGGGCTGTCCCGTCGCTCTGTGCCGATTTCAGTACGAGGCAGAGCACCTCATTCGATAAATACCAACCACCGATTCCCCTCAAGCATATCTCCGATTCCACATCCATACAACTTTTCATTCCATTCTTCTCCTCGATCTTGTTAGCGCCCTTAATGGCAGAAATCTTATATTGTGGAAATACTGTAATTAACAGTGAGCACGACATTGGCAGGAGCGGACTTCAAACTTGGCTAAGTTGCAGGTGGCAATACCGCTGTCGAGCTCTCAGGTTCACGCTGATCCTCGAGGTCTAAAGTGACGCAAAGCAATATTTGAACACAATACTATAGGATAATACGAGATTGAAACAGCTGCAATAACAGTAATACCAGGCTATTGTTCTAGGGGCTCCAACCACTTAACTGACAGTCTTTGTGTCGATTTGCATCGTTGGGGGGAACCAGCAGGTCGCTAGCGTACAGTTGTCTCGAGGGCAACGATGACCATCAAGACAATCTGGGTCGTTACGATTCAAACCAGTATAGCAGGGATTCTGACGAGCAACGACCTGCAAGGCTCTGACCTGGCTAAGGAATAACCCATTGCCATGTTCGTGGTTACATGCCCAAAGTCCTCAAGAAGTGACACTCGCCGAGGATATAGAAACTGTTGTGGAGTTTACGGCTCTTGAGGCTGAGCAAGTCTCGCTGCGAATTTACGCGCTGGCCCAGTTTGTTCCGTAAAACAGTGGTCGATACGGGCGCCCCAGATACCGTAGAGCCAGAGCCCTGCTGAGTGGTCAAGGTCGGTGCTGATATGGAGGGGGCCTTCGAAGTAGCTGAGGCTTGGTCCACATAAGGGGTTGCCGGGGGCGTGAAGTGGAACGACACCTTGCGTTTGGATTTTAGCAGTTTCCGACTCCTGAAAACGGTCGCGAACCAAGCTGTGCGGAATTTGCCTTTAATATCGGCCAGCTCGCGAGCCGGGGGTGGTCCCTCAAGCAGAGTAATTCGCCCGCGCACCGTCTCGTCTTCGTCGCACGGTCCAAGGAGGCGAGCATACCCATTGTCAGCGGTGCCGCCGAAGAGAATCTGCTGACAGTGGACGTTCCTCAAATGGAGTCGAACAGCTGCTTCGCGAGGTCAGTACTGGAGGGTTACTGGACTTTTTTTGCCGGGCATACCATCAACTTCCACATCCGAATACTCTTTACCATAGCCCGCATCAACATAGTCGCACATTGCGTCACCCATCTTGAACCCGCGGACGAATGCACCAAACGTGGGCTCGGATAGGATCCCCATCTCCATATATGTCTTGGCCAATCCTTCCACATTCGCATACACACGAATGATCACTTGCACATGGTGGGCCGTAGGTTGGGGCAGAGAACTTGAGCTCCTCTTCGACGGCTTGTCTGAGCAGGATAGCTGCTTTCTTGCCACCGTCCACGCCCTGCTGAACAGGCTTATCTTTGAACTAGACTCGGGGTAATTAAGCCAACGTTCTAACCAATGCGGAACTATAGGTAATTACCGGCATGCAGTCGCCATCAATTACAGCAGAAGCAAAAACATTCCGATTCTACAAAGTCAGTTACCGATGGGAGAAACAGGGAACCACTCCGTTTCACCTTCTCAAGCTCTAAGGTTTGGACCTGGTTTTTTCCTTCTTCCACCCACCTACGGGTTAACTTGATCACATCTTTCTTATCACGAAGCTCTGACTCAGCTTCTGTCAGCTTGGCAGATAAGCCATCGATGTATGCGAACAGATTCTGGATGCGAAGTTAGAGAGTTGAGCTAATTCGGGCCTCAGGAATTTATCATACAAAGATAAGTGAATGCTTCTGATCATCTTGAGCCTTAGACAACTTCCACACCGTCTTCAAATCGTCCAACTGATCTTGGTCATCCGACATTCTCTTTTACATGTACGGAATTCCAACGAGATCATACTATGGGCTAAAGGTAGTGAGCTAGTAGACAGATGAAGTTAAAGCGAAAAGAATGCGAATTTCGAGGAAATATTCAGGCCAGGCCAACCGAATGACTCATATGACGAACTTAGAGTTGGGTTACACAGCGTGTAGTTCGTCGAGGTCCTGACCCGGGTTTATTCAGGCGAACCCGGGGTCGGAGTCGTTTTGGAGAACTGCAGGGCTGTGTACCGACGAGAAGATTCGTGTTCGAGCGGGCCGGGTCAAGCCGGAGTGAGCTTAGCAGTGAATCGAGCTTTGGGAGTTGGGGGACTCAAGCTTCGGCTAGACTGAGTTCTGCTAGCACGACGAGTGGAAACTTGAAGAATAAAAAGCTATGCTCGTGAGCAATGCTCAGCTAATTCGGGGATAGATATAGTTATTGTTTTTCGTGGCACTCATTTTGAACACGGAGCGCATATTAAAGTCTTTACAAGGCTGTGGTTAGCCGGAGCAAGGGGTTCCGCCCATATCCTTGCTTTGTCGGCCCAGAGCACTATCCAGAATCGCCATGATGATGCTCTCACGAATGGGCCAGAAGGGGTCCACGGGTACTAAAGCATAAGTGACGGAAAGGACATTATATGCCGGAAGTATTTCCTTATGCATCCTAAACCCTGCACCCCTGTCTACGTCTCCCGTTACGGAGACGTGCCTAACTACAATTCTGACGCTGCCAATTCCAGTGAAGATGATGATGCCTGGCTTCCATGCTGGCGGAATGCAACTAGGGAACAAATTCCGCTCAGCGTGGAGGTGATGTTACAACCCGTAGTTCGGCTGCACGCCAAGTGGGGCCGTAGGCGTCTCAAGGGGTCTTTAGCTTATGTTAAAACAGGAAGAAAGGACAAGAAGCCAGAGCCGTTGTTTCATCCGTTATATGAATGGGAGAACTAGCATCGTATTCGTATGCCACGCTGAACGAACAGGTTGTGCATCCTGGAAGGGATGGCGTGAGGAATACGACATTATGACTGATTAACGGACGTTGGGCCTTGCCTCTTATTGCCAGCTGTACAAGAGTCAAAATTGGACGAATGGTAGTTATTGTGCGCATAATGAATATGTTGTTGTTATTGTTGTTCGTATAATTATCCTACGCCGCTCATCTCAAGATCTAAATCTTCTAAAATCTACAGCGCCTCACTGCCATTATAGAGTCTCTCGCAAGAAAGGGCGAAGTTAGAAGACACGGGCCGCGTTGGAAATTCCTGGAAAGCACATCGAGAAGGGATTTCGTATCCATGCGAGTGTAAGGATCTCTTCCAGCCGATGAGGACCCACATTCTTAGCCGATCGGGAGTCAGGACCCGACGATGGCTACCAAGTTGGTCTCCATTAGCATATGAGGGAGGAAGTCATGGTTGATGATCATGCCGCGAAGGCGATGAATGTGTTACCATATCTTGGGTTCTAGCGTTTGTTATGATTAGGACACCCACTTGGATGCATGTTCAAGTTTCCACCAGATACCTTCGGCGCCGGGCCGGCCCAGTTACCCCAAGGTAAGAGGCCAGCAACCTTCCTCGTTGGGAACGGTGACCTGTAGATCTGTTAGAGGTGTAAATTGGAAGGAGGCGCTGGTGTCCATCGATTCGTACAACGGTCGACTGTACCCTGGGTAAGCGGAACTTGTGCGCTGCTTATATGCGGAGCGAACCAGTCGAGAATATAAAATACCATACATGACCTCTATGTAGATGAGTTAGCCCCCAACCCCCATTCTACGAAACAATTCATTCTCTTCATTTAACTTCGTCACGCTAATTGTTTAATCCCACTCTCTACTCTCAAGCATTGCTGACCCGTACATGCCCGAACCTTTTCCAACAATGAAGGCCACCCAGATCCTCCTCCCCATTGCCATGGGCTACTTTCCGGCTCTCTCCAACGCCCAGGCGGCTTGGAGCTGGTCGCTCGAGAACGTTCCCGAGGATGGTATTAAGGACATCACCTTCCCCATGAGCGTCAAGGGCTCGGCCCACGAGCGGCACTACTACTACGCCAATCAGTTCCCCTTTGTCGGCAACAAAGACGTCGGCTACACCGGGCTGCAGCCGCAGGCCGACGCCGAAAACGGCACAAGCCAGATCCGCGGCGTCTTCTCCAACTTCATCGAGGGCGCCACGACAGACGATGACCTCTGCAGCGAGGGGGCCGACGGTGGGCCAGGGATCAGCTGTGGGCTTGTGTTTGCGGGCGACTACGGCCACACCTATAACATGGTGATCAAGAACACCGCCGACACCACCTGGACGGGCACCGCGGTCAATACCAATACCGGCGAGAAGCACCACCTCGGCTCTTACAAGCTCCCATCAGGCACGAAGGGTATTAGTGGTGGACACATGGGCTTTGTGGAGGATTACGTCGGCGTGGACAAGTGTAGCGAGATGCCCAAGGGCGGCGTTATTGCGGGCGACCCATTCTCCGAGTCTGCGAAGGACGTCAAGGGGGAGATCGGCGAGCCGGGAGAGTCGGGTACTTGTGTTGGTGCGGAGGCCAACTGGTCGGCAAAGCGCACCGACGGGGATGACGGTTGGGTAATGACTCTTGGGTATTAGTAGGGAAGTATTTGCAAAGTCGCCGCGTAGTATCGCTATCATTCCAATATCTTGTAAACTTCTATATAGTGTGGAATACGAACCAGTCTTTGTGCACCTCTTTCCTTATTTGGTGATGCTTTCCCTCTCACGAGCAGGTTATTGCTACCACCAACGCGGCGACAGGAAAGCGACACGAAACAGGAAAATGCTTCGACTAGCATTGGAGTCACGCATCACGCATAAATTTGCAGTAGAAGTGTTGGTTGGGTGTTCAGAAAAGTGTAATGGGTAGCCCTTGGATTACACATGGTCTAAGAAACACTTCTTGTGTAGTTATTCGTTTGCAGGGATTTTCTATCCTCGCCGAGTCTGCATCTCCACCCCAGCAGAACCGTAATACCTATAACCAAAAGAACTCACTCTCACACAAGCGCAGAAGAATTGCAACACTATGACAGACTCGAAATCGACCGACGCCAGAGCAGAAGCCGGAGCCAGATCATTTGCATCGTGCTTTAGCATATGTTAAACATCTACCTAGAAACTCGCACATGCTCCTAATGTTGCATCTCCTTCGTCATCGAGCCAGAGTGTCCGTACCTCGCTCTACTCGGCGATATTTTAGGGTGTGCTCTAAGAAATACGGGAAGTCCTACACCTGCAGTGGGGAGAGCGGGGGAGGCAAGACAGCCCCTGTGGCGTCTCCGCCTAGCAGTGGCAGGCGACCGAGGCGGATGTCGGACCCGAATTGGAGGAGAATATCCCCGATAGATAAGAGAGTCATCGCTATCTCTTCCTGGAGTAGAACAGACCTATACTTGGACTCATCCGGTCCGTTGTGGTGTCTCTCGTGCGCTTAGAGGACATCACGTACGTAACAGGTATTGAAATTACGACAGAGGGACATGATAGAATACCAATTGGCTACCAGAACCCTCGTCACAAAGAAGCTATGGATATGGGAAATGACCTGACGTCCACCCGGCGGGCTTCAACCTTGCCATCAGCTTTTACGGCATCCGACGCATGCAGAGTATATTCGCCGATGGAGGAGTCTGAGTGGATTGGACGCGTGGAAAACGTGCCCAGAGCTTGGCTCGTCGTGCCGGGTGGTGTCATTTACTGGAGATGCCGACTCGAAGAAACACGCTCATCTGGTATCCCCAACGACCACCTGTACACCTCGATATCCACCAAGGGTTTTTGGCATCAAGCCTTGACCAGACGAGATTTGCCATAGACTATCAACCTCTCAGCTGGGTTGACTTCGGTGGTCCTGGTATGTTATATTTTAAGTATCTAGACTATTTTCCCGTGTACCTCCTGGGAACCCACCCTTTTCTAGCTTCCAGCTCAACTGGGAACACTCCCTGCACTAACATACTGTGAGTGTCAAGATCACAACGGGCTAGATCAGAACACGAGAGTGGAGAGCCGAGTCCAGAATGGACAGGTCAAATATGAATGACTATCTTGACGAACTATCACAGTTAAGCTTCCTTTGACGTACAGGACGGCCCTATCTGTTACTCCGGTGTCGGTTCATTCCAAATATTACTTGCACTAGGCAAAGCATGGGAAAGGTTTCTATTGTTTAGAGAGTGAAAATTTCCAAAAGAGCCGAGGTTCCAACCCTAAGCGATATACAGCAAGTATCCGCTCCTGGGGCGTATAATGTGCCTTTACTTCCCGTACAACGCGTAGCCAAAGCTCAAGTCCATAAATTCTAGTCGAAGCCGTACCTTTGCGGTCGCTTCCTTTCCCGCCTCCCCCTCTTGACAAACCCCTCTAAGCCATCCAGGAACCCATGAGCCTCCTTCCTCAATTTCTTTCTCTCCCTCTTCACTACCCTCAACTCCAGCTGGAAGTCGAGCCCATGGTCCCCCACGGCCGGGTATGCTAGCCCATCCACTAGTCCGCGCCACTCGTCCGTCTGGGTCAGCACGTGCCAGTGCTGCTGCTCCCTGTCCCCCGCGTCACGGTCGAACCCATGCCTGCCGGCGCGGTGGTTTGCGAAGTCCCGCAGGCGGTGATCCCACGAGCGGATCCCAAGGATTATGGCCGACTTGAGAACCTGCCAGCAATAACCTTGGCCCGTGATGCCGTATGTTGAGGGGATCTTCCGGGAGCAGCCGTGATCGTCACACACACAGCCATAGAGCGTGAGATACACGCTGGCCAGCACGCGGAGAAAGTGCCGCGAAAGTGGCGCCCTTCTTGAAGGCCCAGTCCTCCTGCTCGCGGAGTCGCGCTTGGCTGACGCGAATGCAGCCCTGGCTCTGGATGGCCAGCTCCATCACGAAGAAGTGGCCGCGCCGCTCTTCTTCCTGCCTGGCGCCGCGGAGGAGCTGCAGCGGGGAGACGGCGTTGTTAGAGGTCCCGCCCGTAAGGGCGCCCCGGAAGAAGAATATGTCAGCCCACTTCGTGAAGGCGCAGAGGTTGCGGATTCGGTGAGTGCGGGGCGGGTCGCGCGTCATGCTACGCAGGAGGTAGCGGGTCATGAGCCGTTTCGCGGAGAGCTGGGCTGGGGAGAGGGTGTCGTGGTCTGCGAAGGAGTCTATGGCTCTGTCGACGAGGGCGTGTGGAACGTAGGCCTGGGGCTCGAGGTTGGTAGCCGAGTCGTGGCGGGGTGGGTTGTCGGGAGGGTGAGTGCCTAAAGGGACGATCCGTTGCGGGAGGGGGAGGTGGACTCGGGGATTTCCATGCGAGTTTAAGGGTGCGGGACGAAGCCTTCAGATGTGCTCGAGGCGTTTGAGCAGCTTGCGTGTTCGGGGCATCTTGATGGATGGCTCTAGCCCGTGTTGTGTCGTATGTGATGCTATTGTGTTCCAAGAGCGACTCCCACGGCTATAAGAACCTGTGGCTTGCGACGTGCTTCACCCACTTACAATCATAAAGTCCATATCGTCCATTTGAGGCCCATAATGCTAGTGTTATATACAAGCTGCCGTTCACGGTCGAATAATGGCTTTGTCGAGAAAGACAGTTGTGCTCCTTGAAGTCGCGGCCTCCCAAGGTGCTGTTCTAGGGAATAAAGGTGAGGCCAATCCACAAGGAGTAGTTTGTTCAGGGTTTCTTTATTATTAGTGGCCCGGTCACTTTCACAATGTTCAAGGGAGTCATGGCTGCATTCGGCAATGCATCATCCTTAATGCAGGCTCTGTAGGGGCTTTATCACCTCCCACTACTCGACTAGACGTGTTAGACTGAGCCTACCGGAACCCAAACCCTCAAGGCATTTGTCTCGGCAATCAACGCTGGCTCTAGTAGTATCCCTCAAAGGTATCCTCCCTCTTCTCCGCAACCCTCGCAACAGCCTCCGTGACGCCCAGCGCCCCTTCCCCGTCCCCGAGGATATCAAACGCCAGCCCCGTGGTCTCCTTGTTCTTCAGCACCGCCGCAATAACGCTCGCCACGTCCTCCCTGCTAATGGAACCTCCGGCGCCGATGCGCCCGGCCCGCACCTTGCCTTGCGCCGGCCCGTCGCTCAGAGGGCCCGGGCGCACGATGGTGTACTCGAGGCCCCTCCTCGCGTTGCCGGTCACAAGCTCCTTGTCGGCGGCCAGCTTCGCCTTGAAGTAGGTCGGAATAGCGGCCCACCCCTTGTCGCCCGCCTCCACATCCTCCTTGGTGTACCAGCTCGGCACAGGCTTGTTCTCCCTGTCTCGCACGTCGATAGCGCTGACCATCACGAAGCGCTTGGGCTTGCCCGTGTTAGCGGCCGCAAGGGCGTCCATGACGCGCACGGCGCCCTCGTAGTCCACCTTGATGGTGCGCTCCTCGGGGCCCTTGCCTCCCGCCCCGGCAGACCAGACCACTGCGTCGGGCGACGTCTTCTCGATGGTGGACGTTAGCTGAGAGGTGGAGGAGTCCTCGATGGAGGAGACCAGAGGTGTGGCGCCGATGGCGCGTAGGGCGGCGGAGTGCGAGTCTGAGCGTATGACGGAATGAATCGTGGCGTTGGGCTCGGCAGCCAGGATTTTGGTGAGCTGCTGGGCGACGCGACCACTGCCGCCGAATATGAGGGTTGTCGACATAGTGTAGGGGGGGCTTTACACTACCGTATGGGTAGGTGTCCTTGGGGGCGAACTTTGGCCGTAAAGGACCTTGGACTTGGAATGTGGCTTGTTTTTGGGGAGGGGTTGTCCTCAGTTTTTTATGCTGCCCTCTCGTCACTGTGAGCATCGCGGCGTTGGGGATTATTAATGGCTCATGGTGTGGGTTTGTGAGGTAGCTCAGCTCAGCCCAGTTTGGCTCTGACGTCACGCAGATTTTACCAAGCAGCAGCTGACCTAATCGGGATCTGGGTAACGAAGATCTAATACGCATGTCTTGGATCTCGGGAACGCACGGGAAGGGTCCGGGTGCTATTCGTCGGTGTGTCACACCTTTTCAAGTTGTGGAGCGGAGGTTGTGCCCGTGCAAATTCCGGGCTGGCACACCGCTCGGCGGGAGGGTGTCCCGCGACGGGTTTGCTCCGCGGAGGTGCGGTTACACCATAACATCAGCTCCGATTGCCGGAACCCAACGGCCGAGCCTCAAAATACGGGAAGGTTGTCGCAATTGGGGTTACACGAGCACGTTTGTGGAGCGTGGGTGTTACTCGGGCTCTCAATGGTCATCTGTAGCTCTGGGCGGTGGGGGTACAGCGAGATTGTATGTATGTGGACCGGGTAGCTCGGTGAGGCCATGATGGTCTCGGCTTGGAAACGTAAATCGTATGCTCATTACAATGCTAATTAATGTATGGGGGGATTCCAAAACAATCCATGTCCTGTAAGGCTCTGGTAAACGGCGCCACCCAGAGACCTGTCTTTTCCTCTCCACCAGTCATTCTCCGTAATACAGGTATATAGACCCCAGACGCGTCTATTCCGTAATATGCACCCACTTCTATCGTGTTTCCACGGTCCCGATCTCAAATCCCTACTTTTTCTCTGTGGAAGCCTGCGAGAGAATTGTTCTATTTCCCGTTCCCCTTAGGAGTATTCCTCGGGGACCACCAGTACATCGGGAACCGTCTCTGCACATTGTTCAGTATCAGCGCCACCCCCATCATGATGGCGCACGACAGCAGCACCAGCGGGATCATCAACCACCCCAGCTTCCGGCTTGGCACATCAACCACGGCGATCAAGGCGGTGGCCCCGGCGGGAGGGTGAACGTTTTCGGTGGCGGCCATGATGGAGGTCGCGATGGCGCAGGCGAGCGCGCCGCCGACCCAGCGGATGGAGTCGTCGTTAGGGGACATGCCGAAGAGCTTGGAGATGCAGACGCCAACGATGGAGGCGATGATCTGGGAGACTACGGCGTTGCGGGGCTGCGCGAAGGGGGAGGCGATGGAGTTGAACTCGAGGACGGCAGCGGCGCCCTGCGGGAGTGTTAGTGGTCGTGCTTGCGTAGACGGGATCGGAGGTCAAGAGGAAGGCAGAAACGTACAAAGCTGGCGACAATGACGGGCGAGCCGTTCTCACGGAAGATGGGGATGCGCTCCGTCGCGAGGGTGATCAGCAGGATGCTGCTCAGCACGCCCAGGAACGCCCAGAAGATGGCGACCACGGGGTGCACGGGCTTCGGCTCTTCCCTCCGGTAACCCAGGAAGTGCGACACTCCGTAGGGCAGCCTCTCCAAGAAGGTATTGCTGAACTGCTTCAACCGGGCCGCGAGGGTGGCGGTCTGGCTGGACTGCGAGACGACCTCGAGCGCGTGGTTGTCTTCCTCCTCCTCATCCTTATCCTCCTCCGGCTGCTGGCCCTTCTCGATGTCGTGAACAGGCGGCGGGTCTTGGTAGAGCGGGGGCGTGTAGGGGGCCAGGGAGTTCGTAGAGGTCTCGGCGGAGGGGGGCACAGCGGTGCCGGCGCTAGGTGTCGAGGCGCCGTGGCCCGTTGGGTAGGTCATCGCTAGTCGCAGGCGGGATTCTTGCCAGAAGAGGGCCTGGGCTGGTGAAGATCCATGGAGGGGGGGAAAAGGGAACGTCGCAATAGAAGGTACTTCTTTGTCAATTAGAAGAAGTGAGAAGGGGCAAATGGATCATGGAATACCAGCGGGGCAAAAGGAATAGAAAAAGGAACATTCAAGGTTCGGGCTTCGGAAGCATGCCGTTGGTACCGTCTGTACACAGCGAAGTGGAGAAGCCGTTCGCTGGAGTACGCGGCCCCCTTTCCCCCTTCCAACCGTCACTTTCCCATCTTGGTCATACCTCATACTCTCGGACCAAAGGCGGGTGCTTGGTCGGTTAAGGAAAAAATTTGGTTCGAAGGAAGTGTTTCCTTAAGGGTGAGACTCCACCAAGGAGGTTTTCATTACGGCATCGCAAGCGCATGAGGTGTAGCCGGCGCCGGGTCCCGGAGGAAAGTTCTCCGCGGAGAGGGCCAGCTGCTGAGCTTATTCGCTGGTGGGAGTACGGGGTGCAGGGGATGACAACGTTCGGGGTGGGGCGCGAATCGGGACCGCGGATGAGGCATCTGGTTGGGCAGTTACGGGTGAGTCAGCAGGAAGGGCTGGATGGAGCGAGTGAGCGGGTTTCCCGACAGTCTGTCAAGATGCGGGGGCGAAGATCCCGAGATCCCGCCTGTACAAGAGGTGCTGACAAAACTGACGGTGGATTCGTTGCTAATTGAGTGCAAGAAGCCCAGGGGAAACGCAATCGCGATGAGCCTCCGGGGTAAAGACGGGCCAACCTGATGCCGCCTCCCGCCCCTGCCACATCCGCCGAGCCTCCCTTCCCACCCGCCACTACCACCCACTTCCCATCTTGTGTCACACCGCAGGGGCAGCCCATGTCGTGATCCGGACACTCTCCAAAAACCTCATGTCTCCGAGGTTTTACCGTGGGTCTGGACATTGCACCATCGCACTAGAGGCGCACTAGAGCTTTTTTCCCACTGCCCTGGCGACGGGTTCAGCCTCGCACCATGTGCCGAGCGCCGCGGTGTGTTACTCGGGGGTAACTCGGGTTAGTGGAGTATTCAGCCAAAATCATGTGGATACCTCTAGCGACCCACACGGCGCTAGCGCCGGGGTGGACGGAAGGGAGGCTTGCATGGGAACGGGAGTTAGCCGTCAGAGGGCTGGGGGTGGGTCACGGAGCTAGTTTTTGGTTGCTTGGGGCTGTGACCTCCGTTGCGAGCTGACGATGGGGCATTATCCAGCCATTGGAAAGGCATATCGTCGTTACTTACCAGTGAACCCCTTGCAGAGCGTTGCTGGGGTCCCGAGGCTACCCAGGCACGGCGGTGGGTGTTTGGAGGTCTCTGGGCTTCATAGGTCTCGGCTATCCCCACCTCGGCAGCTTCGGCAGATCCCCGGCGCGATGGGAACGGGGCTTCAAAACTTGAGATTCCTGCCCTCTCATGTCCAGGGAATGCGCCGATACTAACGTGGCCCATCCCGTACAAGACGCTCCCCTGAGGACGTCTTCTGTGAAGGTCATCTTACCCAGAACAGCGCATCGCTACAGCTGCCACGTTATCTCAGCATATCAGTCCGGACGACTCATCCGTCAGCCGTCTCGGCATGGGGCCCCCGCGATACCGCGACCCAACCATGAAGGCCTATCCACTTCTTCCTCATTCAATCAATGTATCAAGGCCTTCTAAGCACCCCAAACTGCTCGTCTCTTTATCAAGAGTACATATCGATTTTACCCGACCGGACCCCTCCGACTCTTGCACGAGAAGCCGAAGCCCTCAGGCGATTCTGACCTCCGCGCCCCGGAACTGAACGAGGCTAGAGGCATGCTGCTGTTTACCGTGGAATATTCCACTCCAGCGAGGCCGCGGACTCGTGAGTCCACGAATTAGCATTTGATCCCTCTTGTAGCAACATGCGGAGCCTCGACAGCACCAGAGTCCACAGCGTGATAAAGTCGCGTTGGACTGTTGTCAGCTGCAATAACACAGCTGTCTCGGTCCAGCAGGGCCGATGCCCACGTGTCAGTGTTGTGCCACGAAGTACGGCGGCGAGAGTCTCATGTGCGCAGTTCCATGGACGCTATTTCCCCCTTCGACCCCGAGTCACCGCTCGAACTCCAGTCTCTCCGTGGCACGACTTCAGCGGACTTGTCAGCATGTATTCATTGCCATTACTGTCCGCTATTTGGAGTGCTAGATGGCCATCCGAGCCTCCCCGAGTGATATCCGCGTCTGGCGAGAGGACGTTCCCGAGCGCTCTCTCGCGGGCTCGAATGATGACCGTCACTGGCGGGTTCCGTCTCTCATGAAGCATGTTGTTGCCTGCCCCACCTGCAACCAGTTTCTCATTATTGTCCGTGTCGCCACTCACGACGATTCAGGCGCATAAAAGGGGAAGGTGTCCCGGAGCTTCCGAGTAGGATCGCTCTCTTTGCCCTGATGAGCAGCTACCACACTCTTCTGGCTCTTTCTCTCGCTAGATATCTCCAGGAAGGGCCTCCCCACTCACGTCGCGAGAGAGCGGCTGAGTCTCAGGCTTAACTAGAGAGCCGGCCCCGTGGCTTTGTGAACGAGGATAAAGTCACCCCACGTCTGGTCGACAGGGCCAGAGGATACCATCGTCAATCGCTCATTCCTGGCCGCATATCGTTCGCCCTACCCTATCTTGGAAGAGGCCACCGGTCTTAATTGAAGTGGCCCCTTTGGCCGTGAAAGATTTAGCTTGGTATGTACGGGACACGTCGAGTTCCCTCCCATGTCGGTCATGAAACCCCGACGTCTTAGTAGTACTGTCGGATGATGGTAGCGCTGGACCAGTCCACCGTCTGTCGAGAAATTTGGACTTCTCTCCCGAATTTCCGGGACTTAGCCACGTGGACTTCGAGTTCCCGATCTTGCGTCAAATTCTGGTCTCGTAGTCCGCACGTTCTTCGAACGGCCTGCCTCTTATCGCTCTTGTCGTTAAGTCGTACCCGACACGTCCAACAAACCTCCCGCCGCAACAGCATTTCCAGCTTCCGCCACCCCCTCCATCTTTACCAGTAGGTGTGGGCGTGGCCCATATCACTTCCTAGGTCGGTGCGGTGATGTCCCTCCCTCCCTCGAATCCCATCCGTACCGGTGGGAGCTGAGACATTTACACCTCTCTCTTGGGAAGGCTGCTCTTACCAGACCCCAGTGGCAAAACCCGGGTTTTTGTTTGTCCTTGGCTTGTGGAGCGTGTATTAAAATTCATCTTTATCCGCCTTAGGATGCCTTGATCCTGTTCGGTACGCCTGGCCCAATCATAATTTTAAGAAGGGAGCGGAGGTGGTTGCCAGACAGATCTCAGCATCCGACAGTGAACCCCTAATAAACGCCTGACGAGGGCTCCAGTGATCTAAGATCACAGGCCAAGAGCAAGATAGAGAATTAAACTAACCTCTCTACCCTTTTGTGGATAGGAAGCTCGGCAGAGAGACAGCCATGCCGAGTTACAGAAGGAAAATTTTGATAAGAAAATCATGTTAAACGCCATGTCCTCCCTAATATTAGTGCAGAACACCAAGAAAGAAAAGAAAGCTAATATTACAACTTCCCCTCTGCTCATCTCCGCCAGTCTCACCGCCTCACAACTGATGTCACCGGCGTTCTCACTCCTCCCACAAGGCCCTAGACGGTCAGCCAACTCCAGCTCAAGAAGAGACACACAAGAGCAACTAACCCCTTGCTGGGAATGTGACTGGTGGAAGCCGCTCCCCGGAGGTCGGAGAGGTCCTTGGTATTGCCCGCGGCGTTCCCCTCAGTGCTCAATCCTTGCGCCTCGCAGATCTCCAGCTGCTCCCTGGGGATCTTCCTCATCGACCTCTGCAACTCCCTCGGCTCCTCGATGAAGGTGGTCACCATGCCCAGGGGCATGTGCCACTCGATGTGGCAGTGGAGGAGCCACACACCCGGGTTGTCCGCCTTGAAGCGGATAACTGTCGAGCTGAGCCCGTCCACACTGACAGTGTCCCGGCGCATGGGGACGGATGGGAACTCCTCATCGCGGGCCCCAACGGCGCCGCCACCGGGGCTGCCGCGGGAGAGGACCTGGAAGTGGTGGCCATGGAGGTGGAAGGGGTGGTGGCCTGGAGCGAGGTTGTTGAGGGTGACCTCGATGATTTCGTCCTTCTTAATGACGAAAGGGTTGACCTGGCCGTAGACCTCGGGGTCCTGGGCGTCTTTGCCGGTCGTGAGGGCCGTGTAGAGGGTAGGGGTCTTCTGGGAGACGTAGCTAACGTTGTTGAAGTAGGCGCTACAGGCGGGGATTAGTGGGTCGTATCGACTGCGTATTCAGGAGGGAGCTCACCGAGGGATGCCGTCATCGTCGAGGCCGAGGCGGAAGTCTAGCTGGATCTGCTGGTCGGGGTCTCCGAGCAGCTTCATACCATCGAGGGGCTATGACACGAAAATCAGCGCGACTCCGGAAAATATTTACGTACCATATCGACATACCTTCAGGGTGAGGTCATCAAGAACGTCAAACTTGTCAATTGTCGTCGCGTTCGGCTTCGGCTTCGAACCATCATACTCCAGAACCGCCGTTCCGTTCAGCGGGAAGCCGATCTGCGCAATCGACTGCAGGACCTCGGGGTTCATGTCCAGCACAGCATTAACGGCGTAGTTCTTGTCGCTGCTCTCCTTGCCCTCGACGATGACTGTATAGCGCTGGCCGGGGGTGACGTAGAGCTGCTCCGCGTCAGCGGGCTCAGTGTAGACGCCGTCGACCTCAATGACGGAGAGCTTGTGTGAGTCGATCCAGACAGCGGCGCCGGCGAGAGCGGACATGTTGATGATGCGGAACTTGTACTTCTTGCCAGGCTCGATCTTGTAGTGACCCTTCTGCCCGTCGTTGACGAGGCAGGCGTCGGGGAGGGGAGGTCGGACGTTGACATTGCTGACGTCAAAGAGGCCCTCAAGGAGGTGGGGCGTCTGGTCGTGGTACCAATCTGGAGATGTCAGCATCTGTTCTGGGGTTTGCGGTCAGAGAGGCGGAGATAGTAGGCTCCTTACCCGAAACGGTGAAGATATACTCGTCCTCGACATCGTCATGTGCATCCTTCTTGTCGTGCACAATCAAAGGCCCGCGCAGTCCGTCCGAGTACTGCGCGCCAATGTGGGCGTGGTACCAGTACGTCCCAGGGTGCGTCGCTTCGAACTCGTAGGTGAAGCTCTTCCCGGGCGGGATAGGGCACTGCGAGACGTGGGCCGCGCCGTCCATGAGGGTGTTGCCCTCCTGGAGGATCCCATGCCAGTGGAGGCTGGTCGTCTCGTTGTCCAGCTTGTTCGTGACGTGGACGACAACCTTGTCCCCGGCGTCGACCTCGAGGTTCGGACAGGGCCACTGGCCATTGATACCTGGACCACACGTGTGAGCTTCCTCTCATCATCTGCAAACAACTCAGGGAACCGCAGGTGGAGGGGCAACACACCGATGACGGGGCGGGCATGGCCATCAGGCGCCGCGTTGACCCATTCAATGTTCCATTCTCTCTCAACAGTAGCGGCGAGGCCACTAGCTGCTGCCGCGGTAAGCAGAAGGAGCGGCCTGAGCATCTTGACTATGCTTCTCCAAAGCTAACGAGTGACTACGCGATTATAAGTGGGGGTATCAATACTGAAGATTAGGGGTATTAATGCCGCGATGGATAGAAAGACAAGCGAAAGACAAGCCACGAGGACAGAGGGCAAAAGAACGAGCCGAGCTAACGATGGAGAGAAGAAAAAACCAATCTGAGTGTCTTCCAAAATAACAAGACGACATGGACCGGACTCCTATTCCCTTATGTACTCGTGCAAGCCACGGTACGAATCTTCACGAAAACCAACTTCACAGTACATCGTGCCCTTCGTCCCTCCGCTGGGGAAACTCGGCGCCCGTTCCTGATCCAAGAACGGGAAGGGTCCGAAAAAATCTCAGCTTGGGTTGTCTCACTCGTTGCTTTTCTTTGCTTTTCTGGGGGCAAAAGATCTCCTTCGCAGATCACCCGGGGGGAGAACGCCGGGGATCAGACCGCACAAGTCCGTCTTGGCCAGAGTTGAGTTCACCGTGACCGTCAAACTCTTCTTCAAGAGAAAGCCAGAAGGACTCATTTGCCATTCCCTGAGTTCGCACGATGTGTTCGGATCATATCCTCCAAAAATAGATAGAAACTCCGGAACCTCGCGGCGGGCCCGTGCCAAATGATTCTCCGAAAAAAGCAATTTCACAGTGTGTTCCCCGCGACAATGCTGGCCCCTGCATGGTGACAGCAGGGCTCCCCCTAAACAAAGCAGCGTGATGACGCTATGACAGGGGAATATCAGCACTGTTCTATTCACCGTCTTGCAGCTCTCTTCCGAGCTCTTGCAGAGATAGGGAAAGTGAACGCCGACCCCATTCTTCCTAAGCGGGACTCGGTCTTGGCCTTCATATTTGCTCGTGTGGGTCTATTATGTCTGCTTGGCTCAGATAGGTGGCCGCACGGCAAGATTGTCATCGTGCGTCCTCCGTCGGGGTGTCTCAAACACCATGTGATGTCTGAAATGCTGCCCTGTTATCCGACCGGGCGCGACAGAGCCATTCCGAAGGAAGCTAGAAAGCAGGGTCCATTAGGGTAGAGAAAAAAAGAAATCCTAGTCTTACCGGCGCCCCAACCCAAGTCAGGACCGCAGGACAATGGTGCAACAACAGAGCCTCCTAACCCAGCAAAGGGACCACCCTGTTCGACGCAGATTCGACCGGAATCTTCATTCCCAGATTGGATGTCATATCATCTCCACTCTCGAAAGTCTGTCGCTGGCACATCGGACATCGACAGGCCCTTCTGTTCGTAGGGATGGCGGACCACATCCCAAACCTGTTTCGGGCCTCCTTCCAAAGCCAGGAGACATCCCACTCCCGCCCTCATAAATTCGACATTTTGTAGGATTCTCGCGCTTGTAATGTCCGTGAAATATCTGAGCCGGGATCGGAGTCCATTCCGCGACGATTCGGACATCGGTCCGGATCTGACACCTTCCGACAGCGGGTTCCTGGCGCCTTCCGGGCGGTCGGACCCTATCATGTCATATTGCTTGTCACACCCACGGCCCGCGAACCATATCCCTGGACACAACCGTGCTGCCCGCTCAAGTAAAAACTTACTTTGCGCTCGCTCCAAGGGGGTTTTCCCTAGCTTCCATCGCCTGCTCGTTCCAACCTCGGATACCTACTGCTTATTCGTCTCGCGCTGGAACGGGCCGCGGACCCCACAGAACCCCGGACGTCTCCACTAGTAGATCGAAACATGTGTTCACAATCCCCCACACTCGTGCCATCCAGGGGAACCTTCGCTCCGTCACCTTGTCTGCGTCGCAGCTTCAAAAAGGATAAACCAAGTCAAATCGCTCCCATGACATAGCTCGCTGAGACAAGCTCTAGCTCCATCCCGGAGGCCGCTCCCAGAATGCCCGTGCCCTACCCAAACACTGCCGAAATTTGGCATGCCGAATTGTTCGAGTTTCAGAGCTGACGGCGCGATTTGCGCATATTTCTCATTTCCTGCCTGCATCTCATCCCGCCATGTACGCTGGAAGAGCTCCCCAATCTGGGCGGTAAAGAGTACATGTGTTTGCACGTTGCGCCCCGTCCCCTCGTTTCGCTCTCCGTTCAAACCACAAGGCATTCAAGTCCTGCGCGGGCCAATGAGCTCCTCAAGAGGTGGCGCAGCTTGTGCCACGGATACTTCCTGGAGCTGATCGAACAGAGCCTCCTTCGCGCCAATGAGGGCAAATGCGTCGACTGAGTAACTCTTACCGAAGATGAAGCTCGCTATATTAGGATGGTTTCGCCGCGCCTCCAGCGTCCTCTGATGGGGTTTTAAATGTTGCCCATCCAACTTCAGAAAGGCTACTTTGCCATCGTTGGTAAGGCCCCTTGCCATGGGTTCCTTGCCATAGGTTCCTTGCCATGGGTTCCTTGCCATGGGTTCCTTGCCAGGGTTCAAGGGGAATCGCGCGAACTGTAACACGGCCTTGCCGTTAATAGTTTAGCAGAACCAGGGTAGCTCCAATCGGATGCTTGCCTTCGTCTTTGAGTTGCCTTGGACATGGCCCTGTGTATTGGACCAACTCGAAACGAACCAGCTGTTGGCGGCGCTAGTTTCCCACAACGTACCACAACTTCAATCCCGTCGTATAGAGTAGGTCATGGCCGAAAACAAGGTCATCTCCAGTGACAAATGCGGCGACATGGCCACGACGTTGTAGCGGTCCGCCATGAACACACTGCCAGTGTTCGGCCCATAAAAAGGAGTCAACGTAGTGGAGTTCCCACAATGGGGCATAGGGTCCATGTTTAGTCTGACGAGACACAGGCCATAGCCGAGCCTGCTCAACAGTACGGAGTCCACTCTGCGACCCGAAAATGTAGCATCGATGGGCTCAAGCCAATTGCATTTGCCCATCTACAGAACTTCGAACACACCTCGACCGAAGAATCCATTCCTAGTAAGACTCCAGCATAAAAAAGAAAAGAGGTGAGATTGAACAACTGGGTCCAGTGCAGTCCAGTGAAGACATTGGCCTAGCATGTGTGCCACCCACCAGCCAGATGGCAAGGTGACAGAAACGAGTGAAGAGCTTCAGGGATTGACAGGGCTAATGCAAAACACAAAATGCATGAAGTCGGAGATCATCCCGCTCGGTGTCGTTGTATTTCGAGAAAGCACAACAAGCAGCCTTCGCTGCGAGCACTTCCTAGGGGACTGCCGAGGGAAGGAGGGTCAACGGTATAGCTCCAGCCATCCATCGAGCGACGGCCGGCTCAAGTATCGATGGCAGAACGGGTGTTCGGCGATGACACGCTGCCAAAACTTCGGAGGCATGTGCATATGCGGCCTGGCATACCAAAGCTGTCGATACACAGGTAAGAAAGGAATCATCAACCATAAAAACACCAGTGGGCATGGAGTCATTTGAAGCCCTGCTCTCCCTGAACTCCGAACCTTTCTATTGGTCATTTCAGTTGCAAAGATACCCTGTCAGGCAACCCAACCAAGAGGCATCGTATCGAGCTTGCGGCAGGTATCATGCAGGGTACCAGATAACTCGTGTTGGACTTCACCGTGAGGGATAATTCGGTTCCGTCCCGTGCCGTAAGGCTGCACGTGTGGCCTCTGGTGATAGAATGTCGAGGTGCGCCCTGTGTATCGCGCTATACGAAGCCGAGTTACCCGACAAGGCTCTGTCGAATAACTCCCTCGTACCTCAGCCTATCATGGCCTAGACACTTGGTATCTCTAAGTCGCCGCTCATAAACGCATGTCCTGGAGCACGGCTGGCATATATCGTGCATTCGATGGCAAGGCATCCCGCCTACTTGGGCAACCTACCCTTGATGGGTCTCTGGTATGTATCGTGACTTCTAGGTAACCCTTATGGAATGTGGTTAACGGTGTCACCAACACAGGATCGGCGAGAACCTCTCTCGTATATGACTTATCCGCCGCCGGCAAGATGGCCCGAGTCAGTCGATACGTAAGAAAGCTACATCCATCCTCTGCAGGTCGCTGATTCTAGACGTCGACGTCAAGGAGGTTTCGTAGCCAGGCTGGGTGGATGTGTATCTCCCGATCCCCTCAGGTGAATAGGGTCGGCGTTTCGAACATGCAGCTTCAGCGTTCGTATAGAATGCAGGGCCACTCAGAGTGCGTCTCGGTAGACTCAGCGTCTAGGTCGAGGAGGTGGTTCATGTTGAGCCATTGGATCGAGCGTCTCGCCTGTGTAACCCCTTCATCCGTCAGCCTTCTTGTCTTGCGTCACTGAACCCATCAAAAAGGAGTTCTAGGTGAATCCACATAAAGTGGTTCCTGTGGTCCCGCTCTTCTCGCTCTCGAGTGCAGGTCGTTTCATGGGCGGCCGCTAGTTTGATTCGAGAAGATCCATTTGGAAAGACACCGATGGTTTATGAAGGGTAAACGATACCAGAGGTGAACGGAAACGGCTCGAGAGACAAGAAAAATGGACGCAAAACAATTCGATCCCTCCCTCCACCAACGGATGAAAAGAGATAAGCATCCTCTCCCCACCTTGTCATATTCGGGGGTCCGCAATTTTCTGTGAGGCGCGGATGGCGATTGGGTGCCCTTGATGTAATCTGTCGTGTATAGCTGGGAAGTTCGGTTCGCAAATATAGCTTGGTCGAGCACGCCACAACTGCACGCGGCGCAGCTATGGTCCGGAATAGAGGATTAAGAGGTCGCTGTAGACGGGAGAGGGTCCATTCTTTTCAGAGCATCGAACTGGAGATGGCAGTGTCATCCGATGGGTTTCGCACAACGCTACCATCCGCTGATGATGGAAACGAGGAAGGGAGCTCGGCGGCTGCCAGGAAGGAGATTTAATGTCTGAGGCGGGGTATTCCGTTCCTCGTACAAAGTACAAAGTCTTGCTGGGAGTCAGGCCCAAGTGGCCAGGTGCGAGTGGAAGGCAATGAGTGTCGGGTGTCGAACCTGGTCCGGCGGATCAGCCGCCCGGGGATAGATGCCGGACGCAACCTTCCATCCCCTACCACGGAGCGGGGACAAGCAATAGCACCCACTGGGCTCTGTAATGTGACTGGAGAAGAATCACATTTCGGCCCACTTCTGCAGAGTGATACAAAACAGAGTTACTAGCAGCGCTTTCGCGTTACACAAGAACTAGATAGCGAAGTTCCGAGGTAGGCGCTCTTTCCTGCCAGCGGCTCAGGTGTGGCAGTCGCTGTCGCGACTTACTCGAATAAGCAAGCAAGGACTACCGCAAGGCTACCCACCCACGCCCGGTAAAGCCTGAGCATGACGCCCAAAACCAAAGAGAGAAAGAAGGTGTGTGCGTGATAGGTCAGCCATGTGGTGAATTTGCATGTCTTGTTGGTGACTCCAGAAAAGCAGGCCACAGCTACAGCGAGCGACCTAGCCACACCTGAGCCGCGCGTATCTGTCCTTCGTACAAGTACTCGTGGGACAATATGTCGCTGGGATGCTCCATTGTCGGAGGGTGGAGCTTCTTACCTCGGGAGGAGCTCGGGGATTTGACCTGTCACTTTTTGTCCAAACTAAGAAGGTCCCTCGTGGGATAACGCCCTCAACATTTTACGTCGGGCTTTTCTTGAGCCCCGGGCTGCACCACGCCCTGGCGCTGTCCTTGGCCGCCGCCAACACTGACCCCCTCCACGAAACACGTCCCTAATAGGACGTTGGCGCATGGTCGGATCCATCATAGCTCACTATCCCTTCCTCTGGATTGAGGCCGTTTTGTTCTCTACATCGTGCACAAATATATGTTTGACATTTGCAGGGAGGATTATCCTTTCGGGGTTGGTCCCATCTCCACGCGTCCACTCATTATTCGGAAGAGCGATCAGCATAAGACTGGCTCCCGCGCTAACTATGCCAATATTCCGTATCATTGCTACGATCAGCAGGGGTCCCCCAGGCCCGAAAGAGATCCGGCCGGTGGATTCCTCCGCTGAGGGGATTAAACCATCTCCGGAGTGGATCGCCATCCTCACCTGGCCCAAGCTTGTATCAAACGCAGCTCTCACTCAGCCCCCCATCCACACGTTCTCCTGCCAGTCCTGCCCCAAGGCCCACCCCTTCGCTGGGGGCAGCCGGCTTGGACGGCTGAGAGAAAGCCGAAGGCCGGCGTTGTCCCAGAATGGTAATGTTTGCTTGCATCACCCCCAATTGGGCGTGCCAGGATCATTCAGGTCATGCACGGCGCTGTCCTGTGCCGTCCATCCCATGTCGTAGTGGCTACGTTGTTACCGAGGGCTGAGAGAGTCTAGATCCCAAGAGCCAGGCTCGGTTGGGACGATACCAAGAGAAGGATCTGAGGATTTTTCTGAGGATTTCTCCTCGCCGGGCCTATCGGGATATTTGAACTCGACACGTCACACCAGGTTCGGTTGGGTTCATCCATCAGTGAGCAGGAGTGGGGTCGGGTCTCCAAAAGCATGCCGTCCTCATTGTGGTCTCCACAAGCCGGCGTCTGGTCGTGTCTTGCATTTGTGTATGCCTAGCTCCGCGCTAGGGACTACGGAGCAGTTCCCCGGACGCACCAGGACGCCCAAAATAGCATGGTGGGGATGTGCTGGGATCATGTCCCTTTAGGTCATGAAGCGAAGTGGATGCGCCACCGAATCTTAGCAAGGCTTGATGCATAGCACAGCATCACAGTCACCTCTTACAAAAGGTTACATACCAGATCGGTCACCAACATGTCAATATGCCAGATACGGCAGGTTGTGCACAAACGGAGTATCACGTGTAGTTGCGCTAATGTGCATCTGCAGAAACTACGATGTGACTCGGACGAAAGCCCATGTCCCGATCGTCCATGAGTTTGCAGCTCTCGGGAAAAGAGCTCACCCCAGATGGCCCGAAATTGTCATGAAAGGTGTTTAGCCTTCGACTCAATGTCGTCGATTGCGAAAGCGGCCGAACCAGCGGTGTACAGAGGCGTGCTGTACTCCTTCGCAGGTTCCGGGTTGTACACCTTTTTTTGGACGCCCTCGAAAGCCTGCTCCCACGGAGTAGCCATGGCGCTCGGAATCTTCCAGCCAAGCTCGGTGTTTCGAACCCAGACGCGGACAAGGTGGCGGGAAGTGTCCTTGTCGTCCTCGTACGCGTCCCGACGGTGAAGGACGGCCCAGTTGTTGAGGAACAGCATGTCGCCCTTCTGGAAAGTGACGGCGACCTCATGCTTTTTGGCGGAGTAATCCAGAGCCGCGAGGGCAGCCTCCTGGTCTGGAGTCAACTCGGGTACACCCTTCTCTCCCGAGGCGATGTCTGATTTGGGGTGGGGGCCCAGGCGGGCAGGATCGACACTCGTCACGAGCTTTCCATCATGCAGCTGCATGAGGGGAGCAGTGATGTACTTGTTCGCACCAGACCTGCACTCTGTTAGGCGTTATCCTTTATTAGACATTGTGTATTAATAGAAAGTGAAGTGTACACTTGAATAGGCCACGCATTGCTGAGAAGGGCATCCAAGGCCTCAGGCTGATTGACCGCCAGGTCGTTGTAGATGGTCCACGCAGAGGCGACATAGGTGCTGCCTCCAGTCTTGGCAGAAGCCCTGGCCTGAAGCGAAAGGATGTCGGCCCCCATGTCATTGTGGAAGGGCTAGATTTATGGAGTGTCAGCGTCAATGTGCAAGAATGAGCTATATTTGATCACGTACCAGACTCTTATGCGAGTGGATTCCATGACGCTTGTCATGGGGAACGGTCCAATGCTTGGCGTCAGTGACGTGAACTAGATGACAATTAATCGTCATTCTCCTGCTCGCTACTTGTACGGCATGGTGATGAAGCCTTACTCATGATGTCGCCATGCTTGTTCTGAACGCCCTGCTTATCGCCGAAGTGGCTGGCGATGCCGAGGTGGACAATGGCCGAGTCCTCGGCGCTGAGAGAATCAATGTCGAGGCCGGTGACGATAACGAAACCCTTACCCTTGTGGAGCTCCTCACTGGCTTGGGCGAGACGGCCCTTGAGTCCAGGAAGAGGATAAGTCTCCCTGGTAACAGCTTCGAAGCCAAGGCCCCTGCCTATGAGTGAGAGGATGACGTTAGTGTATGCCCTGAGCCGACCCCACAAGGCGTGAAATAAACTTACGCTTAAACTCAGCCAAGGCAGCCTTAACTTCAGCACACTCCTGCGTGTCAAGACACAGGGTGAACTGCTCCGGGGTACCAGAAAGCTCAGAGGCCCACATGAGAGGACCATACAAGGTCAAACTGACAGGCATGATTGCTTTTGGATTGAGTTTTCTTGATACTGAAAGTGCTTTGGCATTTGTTATCGTGACTTTCAGTGAAGGTTGGATGTGAAGAAAGGTAATGTTGGGGAGAGTATGTGTTCGAGGAACGGAAGGAAGGCATTTAAATATTTATCTGCTGTGGAGCAATATCATCGTATCTTTGGAAAGTTGTGAATGGTTGGTTCTTTTTTTCTTTGATACAAGCCAATAAGTTGGGCGCCATACGATGTTTCCTTTAATGGGCATGAATAATAGACTCCAGGGTGTATGCTCTAGCTCCTCCATTATCTGTAAGCCTGATCCCTCAGCTGTCCCTTTTGTTGCGAATTACGGTGACATTCCTGCCCTTTCTAATAACAGGTCACTTCTTTCAGGTTCTGGCAAGGCTTTGGTGCATCCCCATCTCGTGCTCAAGCAATCATGCGGGACTTCTATACTCTATGCTGCAGGAGGCTGATGTATCCGGCCAACATGCTCCACTTATGTATAATATTACGTATCTGGAAATCCATGAGCTCTTGAACGTAAATAGCCGCCACCTCTGTGCTTCTTGATGAATCGCACTCCCCCC